>CM020511.1:21535000-21810000 GCA_009823395.1 Thamnaconus septentrionalis
AACACGTCCCTACCGCCCCCTGGTGGTGGAGACATGCACACTGACTTTAATGGCCGCAGCCTGCTGTGGAGCCGTGAACGCGCCGCAGACGCGTTCTATGTGAACTCACTCTTGAAGGTCAGGTGATGCCAGGAGCGTCGTTTGTACTTGTTCCTGAAGCTCCAGAAGCCCCTGCGAGCCGACAGATGGCGCCGCTGGGTCACCTGCAGCCAGCCCAGGCGTCTCCAGACGCTCTTCCTCCACCTCCGCCTCCTGAGGAGCCGATTCACCGACAGGGCCGGACCCTGGATGCAGTCAGACAGCGCACTGAACTCTGTGAGGCCCTCTCACAGATAAACAACTGGGTCAAAGGTCCATCAGACAACCTCCTCCTACTACTCACCTGCATGTGGGCTGACCCTGGATGCAGCACCAGGACCAAGGGGGAAGTGTCACACAACATCGTGGGGTCAGAGGTCATCAGCCTGGGCTGAGTCTGGGTCAGCTGAGAGAAGCTGGAGACATTGACAAGGTCAGCTGATGGCATTTCCCATCCCAACTCGTTTTCCTCCACATTCAGCTCGAGAACAACAGTTTACCACTTTATGTACACACACCACAATGTATGAACTGCAATTTCACATGAGCTTGATAAAAAATATTTTTCATAGAAGAGTCGGTCAACTGAGGCATCGGCACAAGTACACGCGGAGGGACTGAAGGAAAATCACAGTGTTCAACATTGAGTTGTATAGGTCAAATGATAACAGTTTATCATTATCAGATTAGTGTTCGGGTTACATTTGGATTATTAATGAGTTGTTGACATTGAACCTTTATTTGATATATTTATGTATTTAATATCATTATTGTGTGTACAAGATGCTAAAACAAAAAATTAAATCTTACCGCTCATCCAGAGACAGTGACGATCTTCCTCTCAGGTTCAGCGAGTCAAGTTTTGACGATGCCATCACCTGCAGAGTCTGAACGACACGCGCGCGCGCAGACATACGGTAGTTTATGGTCAGAGTACATATTAAACGTTAGTTTTTGGCGCCGCTCTGCGGTTCGAATGACGTCACACACTATGGTCGGAGCGGATGGTTTTAGGGCGCATCATTCGGTCATTAGCCGGCCCGGGTCCATTGTCAGGAAGAAGTCGGGGACATTGTTGATGGTTCACAAGAGGCAGACAACAATGAATCACTATACAAATTAAACTTAAAAGGGGCATAAGTTAGTTTCAAATAGAAGAGTCGCCTTACTGTAGCAAGTCTGCGCAGTTAGCATCATGCTAATTAATCTCTAAAGTAAATGACTAGCTTCTAGGGCTGATGGGGCTAAATTAGGACAAGGCGCCGCTGTCTTCCAACTTTCCAACACAGATGACAGTATACTTTCCAGAATATTATTATTACCTGGTGTTAATATCAATGAGTTACAGCTGAACCACCAAAGACACCCAGGCTAACACTCGAGCTAACAAACACCTGCTGCTAATTCAGCTCTCGCGGTGTCTGATGTTAGCCGTTAGCTGCTAGCTGCGAGTCACCTGCTAGGGCCAACCAACGGTTTCATAAGACAACGATTCTTCTCGCCTCGAGCCAACTGGTAGGTACTGCTAGTTGTCACTAGGGGGCACCGCAGAACACAAAACGTACAAACTGTCAATCATCTGACAACTCTGCTCCGCCCCCCTCGGTCTGCTCGGCTCCCACTGGCAGGACCGGAGCGACGCCACGTACATCAGAGGGCTGTGATTGGCTCCCGGAGCTGAGCGAGCGTGGCGCCAAGGGACCGGAAGTGATGAATGTCGGTCAGAGGCTTCAGAATAAGAGGTGGACGCTTTGGAGAGAGAGACAGAGACATAATGTGTGTTTCCAGTGCAGGGGTGAGTCTCTGTCTGTCTGTCTGTCTCTCTCTCTCTCTCTCTCTCTCTCTCTCTCTCTCTCTCTCTCTCTCTCTGCTCTGCTCTGCTCTGCTCTGCTCTTCTCTGCCGTGATTGGCTCCTCTAGTGGTTGCCGAAGCCACTCCCCCGGGTCAGACATGTGGCACTGGACAGACTTCCTGTTATGTCTGAGCATGACACAGACACCGCCCCCCACCCCTCCCACCCTCATCCCTTCCCCCCGACTCACTCCCCCTCCGCTGAGTTTCAGTGTGCGTGTGTGCGCGCGCTAAGGCAGCAGGGTGAGTCAAAAGACACGCCACAGACAGACAGACAGACAGACAGACAGCCTGAGCGGAGAGACAGGAGTCCCAGTGAGAAGAGCAGCCACAGTCAGCTGACGGCTCGGGACAGGTGAGACAACCTGGGATGCTGTCTGTCTGTCCATCTAACTGTCTGTCTGTCTGTCTGTCTGTCTAACTGTCTGTCTGTATGCTTGCCTGCCTGTCTGTCTTGTATGTTTGTCTGTCTGTCTCTCTGCCTGTCTGTCTGTCTAACTGTCTGTATGCCTGCCTGCCTGTCTGTCTGTCTGTATGTCTTGTCTGTGTAACTGTCTGTCTGTATGTCTATCTCTCTGTCTGCCTGCCCGTCTAACTGTCTGTTTGTAACGTCACACACAAACTGATGTGACGTCAGGTGATGTGTTGAGCCGGTCGAGTCCAGACATCTGGGGTGACGTCACTCAGGTGTGTGTGTGTGTGTGTGTGTGTGTGTGTGTGTGTGTGTGTGTGTGTGTGTGTGTGTGTGTGTGTGTGTGTGTGTGTGTGTGTGTGTGTGATACAGATTGATGGACAAAACCTTTCCATTTCCCTGCACACCCTAATGAGCATGTGGCAAATAAAGTTCTTGAACCTTCAGATGACCATGGCGGCGCTCAGCCCCGCCCCTCCCAGCAGCGGTGGTGGCGGCGACGCCTGCCTCAGCGTGGTGCGCAGCCTGATGTGCCACCGGCAGAGCGGCGAGGACGAGGGCTTCGCCAGGCGAGCCATCGAGAGCCTGGTGAAGAAGCTGAAGGAGAAAAAGGACGAGCTGGACGCCCTGGTGGCCGCCGTCACCACCGCCGGTGGCCGACCTAGCAAGTGCGTCACCATCCAGAGGACGCTGGACGGCCGGCTGCAGGTACGAGGCCGGCCCGGGGGGGGAGAGGTCACATGACCAGTCAGACTTCAGGAGTCTCCGCCCCCCTTTTCCACACTGGCTAGGGCTGAGAAGGATCCTTTTGGCTCCTGCTGCTGAGCCAGTCTTTGAACTGGTGGTTGGAGGTGTAGCTGCACTAGGCTGCAGTACTGCGGAGGGCCTCTAGAGGCCACTGTGGTTTTGTTTGCAGAGGGGTTTCATATCGTGGTTGACTCCACCCCCGTTTAAATTTGTCTGAGGTTGAAACGGGTTGACTTTTCTTCAGGTTCTACAACGCTACTGACTCCAAAGAGCTCCACCGGCCGTAGTTCTACTGTCTGCCACTAGGTGTCCACAGGCCTGACACAGCACATTTAGCTATGTACCCATCTTGAGCTGTGAAGGTGAGCAGGCGCACCTGTGAGATGGATGGGAGGTACAGTGACACGTCTGGTGGAAGGAGACCAGAGCAGCAACTCCAACCTTATGGTTCCCCCACCTTCACCTCCAACCTCAGGGTTACTTCATCTTCATCTCCAATCTCAGGTTTCTGGAACTCTGAAGGTTGATGGTAAGATTCCACCAGAAGCACTTCTGAACTTCTGAGAAGAACCAGAGAGACTCATAACAGTAATCAGGCAGGTTGGTGTGTGTGTGTGGGTGTGTGTGTCTGAGGAGGAGGAGAAGGAGGAGGAGGAAGGGCAGACTGACTTGTTTTGTCTGAAACACAGGAAAGGGGCGGGGTTAAGCTAAGCCTGTGTGTGTGTGTGTGTGTGTGTGTGTGTGTGTGTGTGTGTGTGTGTGGACAGATGGGAATGTGTCCACGTCTGGAGTTGAGATCTCATGCCACAGAGTTCCTTACGCTGTGAAAAAAAGCACTTTCTCACTGTTTAGGCCGCATGTTTAGAAACACAGAGTCTTAAAGGGACAGTTACCCATTTTCCTCTGTGTGTGTGTGTGTGTGTGTGTGGCAGAGCTCACCCAGAGACACACAAACTCCACAGCAGAAACCATGAACTGATGACATCATCACATGCTAACTCACTGCAGGTGGTTGGAGGATCTGTTTCCTGTGTGTCTCTGCTCACCATCATCATCATCATCATCATCATCACCACAGTCGTGTTGAAGTTCTCACGCAGGAGTCACTGCATCTCATGGCTACATGCTGTTTGTTGCCTCCTGCACTGGGTTTACTTCCTGGTTGGTGGTGGCGCCTCCTGCTGGAGGCTCCACATGTTCCTGCTCACCAGTTCTGAAGGAGCTCAGCTGCTCCAGCAGCCTGATGACCAGCTCACACACACACACGGGCGCACACACAAACACAAGGGTAGACATGATGTCATGCTTGTGGTTTTGGTGTCTCACCTGGTAAACACACACACACACATACACACACACACACACACACACACACTCACTGAGTGACTCAGATTGTTTAAGAAGCGGGTCTTCCTCTCTCTCTCTCTTTCTCTCTCCCTCCCTCCCTCTCTCGTCCTCTCTCTCTCTCTCTCCCTCTCTATTTGTCTCTCACCCCATCTCTCTCTCTTCTTCTCTCCCTCGCCCCCCTCACTCTCACTCTCTGTCTCTCCCTCTCTTGCCCTCTCTCTCTCTCTCCCTCTCTCTCTCACTCGCCCCAGGTGGCAGGCAGGAAGGGTTTCCCCCATGTGATCTACGCCCGGCTGTGGCGTTGGCCCGACCTGCACAAAAACGAGCTCAAGCACGCCACCTTCTGTCAGTTTGCCTTCGACCTCAAGTACGACAGCGTGTGTGTGAACCCCTATCACTATCAGAGGGTGGCGCCCACCGCCGCCACTGCAGGTAGACACGCCTCCCTCAACCAGTTTGCGTGTCCACTGACGCCCCCATGTGGTCGCTCTGTGTTGTTGTCATGTGACCTGCTGACCCCTTCCAACCTGGACCACCGACAACATCAACAGTCCTAGTTGTTGAATGGCGCGCTGGTTGTTGGTTGTTGTGATGTCATCGTGGTGGGCGGGGCCATCTGACAGTGCCGTGGTTCTCCCGCAGGTCCTCACATTAAGGACGAGTTCCCGCAGGACTGCCGGCGGGCTGAGCCCCCCCCCTTCGCCACGTATCCCAGCATGCCCCTCTCTGCAGCGTCTCCCACGGCAGTGGGGGGGGTCGGTGAGGGAGGAGCGGGGGGCCTCCTTCAGGTAGCCCCATCCCCCCCTCCTCGGGACCCCAGTGGCCACGCCTCCACGCCCCCCGCCAACCCTCCCCAGCAACCGCACAGCTCGCCCAGCCCAGGTACTGCAGGGAGGAACCAGCACAACCAGTAGAACCAGTAGAACCGGTGGAAGTGGCTCGAGCCAGAACTGAATCAGCAGAACCAGTAGAATGAACAGAACCAGCTAAATCAGAAGAACCAGTAACATTACTAATACCAGTAGAATGAACAGAACTAGTATAATCAATAGAACCACTGGCATCAATAGAACCACTAAAATGAGTAGAACCAGTAACATCAGTAGAACCAGTAAAATAGACAGAACCAGTTGAACCAGAATCATCAATAGAACCATGAGAGTGAACAGAACCAGGAGCATCAGTAGAACCAGTAAATTCTAGTAAAAAAAAAAAGTTAAACGAGCGTAAAATGTTTTCTCTCTCTCACTCTCTCTCTTTCCCTCTTTCTCTCTGTCCATCCCTTCAGTCACCTGGTCAGGCAGTGGCTCCGCCCCCTACAGTCCGGCCAGTCCTCACCAGAATGGGCGGAGCCAGCAGCAGGTGTTCCACCGGCACCACCACGCCCCCAGCACCCACTTCTGTACGACACCATGTGACCAGAACCGAGTCCCCACTGCGCCCTGTGGCTCCTCCTACTTCTCACTCTTCTTCACTGTCTGTGTCCCCTGCAGGGTCGCAGCATCACAGCAGCGCCCCCTACCCCCAGCCGGTGTCCAACCACCCAGGTACCGCCCACCCGACCCCACCCGACTTGACCCGACCCACTGGGCCCTCACTCTCAGGTCTCTCTGCCAGGTCCAGACTTCTGGTGCTCCATCTGCTACTTTGAGCTGGACGTGCAGGTGGGCGAGATGTTCAAGGTGCAGTCCAGCTGTCCTCTGGTGACGGTGGACGGCTACGTGGACCCGTCAGGAGGAGACCGCTTCTGTCTGGGTCAGCTGAGCAACGTGCACCGCACCGCCTACAGCCACCGAGCCAGGTGAGACTGGCCCCGCCCACCACCTGGCCCTGCCCACTGCCTCCTCCACCTGCTGTCTAACCTCCTCCTCCTCTCCTTCCTGCAGGCTCCACATCGGGCGTGGCGTGCAGCTGGAGTGTCGGGGGGAGGGGGATGTTTGGATGCGTTGCCTTAGCGACCACTCGGTGTTCGTCCAGAGCTTCTACCTGGACCGGGAGGCGGGCCGCGCACCGGGGGACGGCATTCACAAAATCTACCCAGGCGCTTATATCAAGGTGCCAAGACCACTTCCTAGTTTCTAACCAGTAAAACACCCTTGTTGTTTGTGGGGGCGGGGCTTGTAGTGGAAGCTCTGTTTAGCTCAGGGAGGTGGGTGCAACTTTTTGACCGGTGGGGCCACAGTGGGTTGTAAAATGTACCAGAGGGGCTGGAGTAGCAGCAGGTTGGATGGAGTGTTTTGGCTGGCCTCCGCCAGGTGGGTGGAGTCAGTCCAACTATGAACTTCTTCACAGTGCCGTTCTGTCCCCCTCTTTCTCCCTCTCCTCCTCCCCGCAGGTGTTCGACCTGCGGCAGTGCCACCGACAGATGCAGCAGCAGGCAGCGGCGGTGGTCGCTGGCGGGACCCCCGGGCCGAGCAGCGAGGGGGGCGTGGCCTCAACCCTTGGTGAGCAGCAGACATCTCTCTCTTTCTCTGTCTTTTGGGATGAGTGAAACACAGCTGGTGGACACCACTGAAAAGTTTGAGATATACCTCTGTATGTATACGTAGAGCTTTTTCAAAGTTGTTTTTCCAGCTGTTTCCATGACCAGTTTTTTATTGCGATATTTAGGTTTTGCACCATTCTAGGGGTCATGGAAATGCAGCTACTATCACTCCAACCAAAGTAATATTGACTGGTACTGTGTGTGTGTGTACTTCCCTACCCGGCCTCTAGGTGGCCACTCCGCAGCGGGCCTGGCAGTGGATGACCTGCGCAGGATGTGCATTGTGCGCCTGAGTTTTGTCAAAGGTTGGGGCTGTGACTACCCGCGACACAGCATCAAGGACACCCCCTGCTGGCTGGAGGTCCACCTGCACCGAGCGCTGCAGCTGCTCGACCAGGTGCTGCACATGCTGCCGCCACCAGAACACACTGTCTGACTCCCAGTCACGCCCCGCGCCCCCCTGCCCACAGCACAGCACAGCCAATCAGAGCAGAGATCACCGATACTGATTCCAGATTCCGTCTTCTCAGTCACCCACTGCGGCTGACTGGAGTGTGAGCCGCAGTGTCACGTCCTTCCTGTCAGTCCAACAGGTTTTTATGGAGACCTTCATTATCGTCATCGTCATTGTCTGCTCCTCAGTGACACAACCGTTTCTCTGGATTCTGTTCCTGCATCCATCCATTTTCTATAGACGCTTCCTTCTGCACTCAGGACAAGTGGCCACGTCATGGCAGGGCCACATAGAAAGACAAACACACACACACACACACACAGACACACAAACACAACTATGCACAATTTGGAGTTCCCAGTTCACCTCACATGCAAGTTACCGACCCAATTTTTTATTTCTTTTTTTACAAATGACCCCAAACATGAGCTTTTAGTTTTTGACATTAAAGACAAAAAAAATGAACCACATCCATTCATTTTCTTTGTCTGGATAAACAACAATCTGCTGCTGGCTGGTTGTTCCTCAGGGCTCCTCTGTTTCGCTGCTTCCTCACCGTGACTTCAGCCAATCACAAAGCCTGAAGCCTGCTTTGTACTTCCAAAGATTAATTTCCTGCCCTTGGTGACGTCAAATCCTCTTTGATTATTTATTCTGCCTGAATTTCTCTGTCTTTTCAGGTGAACATCTTGTGTTTTTTAATTAAAATGTTCAGATATGAAGTCATTGGTCTTTTTCCACTTTATTGCTCTGTTCAATTGATCATGACATGTTGACCAATACATAATATTCTATCTGGTGTTTGCTGCTTTTTGCTATTACTCAAAATTGATTTTATGTATTTTTAATGAATGAAATATGTTCATTACTGAACCTCTTAAAAATGTGTCTTGTCTTGAGTTCACTTTTTTTTTGTAGAATTCTAAACTGACTCAGATGTGTGACCTGCTGAGCCTGAACTGAGAACAGTCACTCTTGAATGGAATTTACATTCAACAGATTATTTCCGACCCTCCTCCTGATTTTGTCTTTGTTTGCTTGTTTTTTGTTTGTTTTTGTTTTTTATGGCTGAACTGTCCAGTGGGTTGGGACGCTCACAGCAGTTTCGGTCACAGTCTCTGTCTGGCTTTTTTTGGCCACTGAGTGGCGCTGTGCGCAATTTGCTGTTGTTTACACAGCACTCCACAATGTGGCAGCACTGAACCCATAACAAGAAGCAGGTCACCTGGCTGACACGTCATACAAACAGTCGCCGACATGAATGGCTTCGTGCAGATCATCGCGAGCAACAGGATCAGCTGGACAACAAAAACAACAATAGTAATGATAGTATACAGAAATTATCAGCTACACATACAAAACACACAACCAGTTAAAAAAGAAAATATTTGTTTGTGAATTTTTACGGCTATCTGAACTATCTGCGCATTTTTACGGCATCTTAATAGTATTCTGCGAGATTTTATCAGACCTTGAGAAAAAAAACAATACTGTCTAATCATAAATTATGAACGTCTATTTTATTCATTAAACCATCATCAACGTATCCATCTGAGTTGACATATTTAAAACAGGTCACTTGAACTAAGACACTAAGAGACAAACTTCCATTTAGAAACCAGAACATGCAATAAAACACAGCGTGTCAGAGTTGTTTTGCCTTTACAGTATTAATACAACACTTTTCAATTCACAAACACTGATAGTAAAAGACTAGAGTCACACAACAACAACAGGAAGCAGTGTGGCGGAGGAACCGGAGCGAACAGAAGGCAGCAGCGGCGGCTCTACTTTCTGGCGCCAGTCAAGGACAAAGAGTGGGCGGGGACAAAGTTTAAATGTTTCATCCCGTCCTTCTGATTGGCTGGAGAAAGGTACCGCCTTGGCCAAGAGTTAACCAATGACACGAGTCATCGTTGCATCATTACGCGTCACGGAACGAACCCGAACGAGCAGTCCCACATTTGGGCCAATCGGAGAGCAGAATGCCTGTATCTGTTGAATATTCATGAGCAGGGGGCGTGGTTTTGGGCCGGAGGTCGGGCGTGAACGAACATGGAGGGCTAGTTGTCGTCTGCTCGTCGTCGGAGGAGGAGGAAGGCCGCCGCGGGACCGCGCTCCACTCTACACGCTCTTCTTCTGCTACCTTTTGTTGTTACTTCTTCGTGTTGTTCTCCTTGTTGTCGTTGTGTTGTTGGCCTCCGACATGGACATGAAGAAGAAGATCAGCCAGCAGCTGGGGGACCGCAGCCCCGCCGAGGTGACCACCAGCACCGCACACTCTCATGTCTCTTGGGGGCTTGGGGGTTATTTCTTCTACTTCTTAACACCGAACCACATGACTACGAGGCTATAAGCAACGGCGAGCGCGCGGGAGGCGGGAGAGGTCGGCTGTGAACCGGTCCAAACCGGTTGGTTCACAGCCCACCGACCATTTTTTGACTCGCGGAGAACAAACTTGTCTGGAGCTACTCCATCATGGAGGAAACTCCCGCTGCTCCTGCTCGCTCTCCCGCTCGGCGGCGCGCGCCCCCTCCTCACTGCTAGCATCTCGGCTAACAGGCTAACGCGGCGGAGGGCGCGCGTCCTGCTAGTGGAGCCACGGCGCGTTTTTTTATCTAGATGAGGAGGGAGAGAGAGGAGGGAGAGAGAGGAGGGGGGGGTTTTTTTTCCCTTTTTTTTGAAACGGAACTGAACCTGCGCAGCTCGGCCCGGTTCCGTTTGCCGCCCCGCCCCCCCACCCGCATCGACACGGCTACCATTTTAACCTTCAGTCGTAAACACTCGGTGCTGCCGATGATGATGGCGATGGCGGCGCGTCACACCAGACTCTCCTGTCAACTCGTCGAATCGTTCCCGCTCTCGGCCGTCATAGAACCGAGCCCTTGGCTCCGGTCAGATCCGGTTCTGCATTCTGGTGGTTCGGACTCCGCCGCTCGCTTCGGCTCGGTGAAGTGGCGGCGTTTTTGGAACTACCAGGGACTTTACCGGGAGTTACCGCCGCTGTTCCCGCCCACGCCGCGGTTCGGCTGAAGTGAAACATGTTATGGAGGTGTAAAACTTGTCCTCTGAACAAGCGCCATCCGCCCCCCCAAGACACACACACACACACACACACACACACGAATATCCGCCTTTCCTCGCGCATCTTATTTGCGAGGCGCCAACAGCTGTGCGCGAGTTTGTTTCTGTCACTCATCAAAGTGTTTGCGGTAGTGGTCGACATGTCGATCCAAATATCGACACCAATGTTGTCAATCACATACACTCTTTAAATTCATGAAAATTGATTCTGAGTGAGCAGTTTGGTGATTCATTCACCTCAATTTAAAAGTATTTGTGTTGGTAATACTGGCCCTGTATGTCTTTAGTAGCGGATGATAGGAAATGTTGCAGTATTGCAGCACACCACTAGTTGGCGGGATGAGAGCAGTTGCCCCAGTTGGACCATTCACTTCCCTGGTGGTCGGCAGTGTCTGGACCAGAACGGACAACAGTTTGAGAACAGGCGGTGACAAAACAATAGAATGATGTTTGTAAATTCTTTTACATGTTGAAAATCAAACGAATTATAATAAACACCTAGTTTACAATTATTTAAAGTGTGTATACATTTTTTTGGGACACCATGTATATACATATATATATATTTTGCATTTTGTAATGCAGTTCAACCGCTAATGCATGGAAGTTATTAATGCAAGTCATAAAACATTTCAAAATGCCTCTGCAATGTTTTCTTACTCTGTTCAATTGAAACTTTGTCATGTCATATTTTAATTTCATTTTAGTTTTTGTAAAAGTTTTGTGAAAGTCTCATCTGGTTCTCGCGAAGCCAATATCGTGTATCGTCTGCTGAGCTGAGTGTATTGTCACTAGTCTCCAGGTCTCCACGGCAACGCATGTCAGCATGTCCATGATGAACCTGTCTCACAATGCCACCAGCTCATCTGCATTGCACTTCACTTCCAGGTGGTGGAGCTGGTGCTGGAGGACTGTCAGTCCAGCGAGGTGGAGGGTTTGACAGACGAGTACACGGAGCTGGAGATCCTCAGCATGGTCAGCATCGGCCTTACGTCGCTTGCCAAGCTGCCCAAACTGCCCAAACTGCGCAAGGTCAGTTCCTGTTTCCCAGCATGCACTGCAGCTCATGGGCCTGGGCCACTTAATCAGAATGAGAAGCCTTTATGTTTCATTGGAGGACAGCACACACGAAATTCAAGGTGCTACTCCTGCTTGATGTTTGAGGAATATTAAAGTTTAATAAGATAAAAAAGAGGTGTATTTAATGAATATGATGATTGCATATTCAATCAATTTGTTTGTTTATTAGCTGGAGGTGAGTGACAACACCATCACTGGCGGCCTGGACACGCTGGTGGAGAAATGTCCAAACCTGACGCACCTCAACCTGAGCGGCAACAAGATCAAGGACCTGAGCGCCGTTGAAGTTCTGGTACGTCCAGCCGTCGTAAAGACTGGAGGGAAAAAATGAGTTTGCAACAAGAGTAGGTGTCGCCTCACCACAACTCATCCTTCTTCTTCTTCTTCTTCTTCTTCTTCTTCTTCTTCTTCTTCTTCTTCTTCTTCTTCTTCTTCTTCTTCTTCTTCTTCTTCTTCTTCTTCTTCTTCTTCTTCTTCTTCTTCTTCTTCTTCTTCTTCTTCTTCTTCTTCTTCTTCTTCTTCTAGCAAAACATGAAGAACCTGAGGAGCCTGGACCTGTACAGCTGTGAGGTGTCCTCAGCCAACGACTACAGGGACAATGTCTTCGAGATGCTGCCGCAGCTCCGCTACCTGGACGGCTTCGACCAGGAGGACAACGAGGTGCCTGACTCGGATGCCGAGAACGGTGAGTGGCAGAGAGCAGCTGTGGGGGGCTCCCCCTGGTGGAGGCAAGAGGTCATCAGGAGGAACTCAAAAGTGAAAAGTTGGCATTTGTGATGCGACATATGTTTAAATGAAAAAATAGATTTTATGTTCCAAACAAAAGTTATTTTATTTCTTGAAGTAATTTTCTTCTTCTTCCAGATGATGACGATGAGGCTGGGCCCCCTGGTGACGATGACGACGACGACGATGAGGATGATGAGGATGACGAGGTCGATGAGGAGGACGGCTCTGAAGGGGACGAGGACGAGGTGGGCTTGTCCTACTTGATGAAGGAGGGCATCCAGGTGAGTGGGCTGAGCTGACACAGTGTGCGTGTGTGTGTGTGTTTTATTTTGAAGGAAAGTATTTTTATCTGCCGCTTGTCCAGTTTATTCACTTTAACATTAGTCATTGTTTTATATGTTGTATTTATTACAAATACACTTTGTTTCTCCTCTGTGTGTGTGTGTGTGTCTCTCTTCAGGACGAGGAAGACGATGGAGACTACGTGGACGAGGACGAAGACGAGGAGGAGGATGGAGGTACGTAGGTTTCAATCTTGAACCACGCCCCGGCTGTAGTTTGCCCACCCTTGCGATAAATGGGTGTTTCTAAAATGTCAAGATTTTATTTTGAAAAGCAAACTGTTTGTGTGATGCTGCAGGCGTTCAGGGGGAGAAGAGGAAGAGAGACGTGGATGATGATGGTGACGATGACGACGACGACGACGAATAATACCCCCCCTTCCCTCTCCTCCTCTCACTGTCACGCCCCCCCCTCTCCCACTACTCCCCCGACTGGCCGGAGTGCCACATTGAGAGCCGTAGATGGACCAGCAGGTGGCAGCAGCAGGATCAGCACTGCCCAACAAGGAGCCTCCTGATTGGACAAAGCCCTGACCATGAGAAATAACTTCCTGTTCTGACTCCTCACGCAGCCACCGACCAACCGCCAAGCCAAAACACCTGCTGTGTGGCCACACCCACAAACTGCTCCCGACCAATCAGAGACTTGTCTTCGCCATGTCTGCACCCCCCTCAACCATCATCATCATATCTGAATAGTTTTGATTGGACAAAAACAAACATCAGCAACTTTGATCTACTCCGCCAGCAGGGGGCGGTACTGAATTTCACCACAGCCGGCCAATAGGGGCTGCAACAAGTGATATGGCTTCACTGTTGCATCTTTTATCGTGTGTGTGTGTGTGTGTGTGTGTGTGTGTGTGTGTGTGTGTGTGTGTGTGTGTGTGTGTGTGTGTGTGTGTGTGTGTGTGTGTGTGCTGGTTGGGATTTTGTGTGACTCGACGTGGTGATCTCTGATTGGCTGCTGTGCCCCGGGTCTGTCTGCCGCTCTCTGATTGGCCGCCGGCCGTCTGTAAATAGAAGTGAGGCCGTCTTGTAGCGTGTCGTCGTGTCCCATGGCCTCGGGTCGGGTCGGAACCGAGTCTGGAGCACAATCATTGTCTGGAGTGTTTTATTTTTTTATTCCCGTATTCTTGTGGTCATGTTGCTGTAACCGCAGAGTTTTTTCAATAAAAACAACTCAATACCACAGTTTCACTGGCTCGTCTTCACTCGGCAGTCGGCCAATCAGCTTGCTGCATGATGGAAGTGTGGCTGTGGTCTCAGAGGATGTGAAGCTGTCACTAGGTGGAGCCCCAGCACACCACCTCAAAGGCAGGAAACCCCACCAGTTGTGTGATCTCTACTGTGTTCAATCCTGCTGTGACCACTCGGTGGCGCCACACTGACAAGAGCAGCTGAGTGTTTGAGTGGAGCAGACGATGAGGAGGGTGGGGCTACACATGACACACACACACAGGCACGCCTTAAAGCAAATTCAGTGTGAAGCATCAGGTGGAGAATCAGATTGATGGTGTCAGACATTAAAGGAAGAATTCTGTCAACTTTCATCACTGCTCACACTGTAGTGCACCCTCTGAAACCATGTGTGTGTGTTTTCAATCTTGAATATTTAGCACTAATGCAGCTAATGATTAGCTTCCCCTGAATGAGCCACAATTAGATACATCAACTCAATTACAACAATAGTTTTTTTGCTGCAGGTGATGTCATGTCGTCCTAAGTCAACCTCACGGCCCTGGCTGAGGCTGGAGTGGTGCATCATGGGAGGTGGAGTCTCAGGCTTGCTGAGTGCAGGTCTAAAGTGTGAGGAAGCATTTTTGAACTTGTGGAATCAACCTAAGCTCGTGGCCCATCACCTGATCCCGCCCTCCAATCACAATCACCTGTCTTTCTCACCTGTCACAGGCTCACCTGCACCCTCCACCTCCACCCCTCCCCCACCTCTACACACCATGTAAATCTCTGAGCTGTGATTTGTTTGCAGCAGTAGTCGAAAACAAACAAGCTGCTGCAGAGAAACATCGACCGGCTGCTTCGGTTCTGCTGAGTCATGCAGTGTCGGACAGCTGAGGTCAGGGGTCAACTGATCATGTGCCTCCTGCCAGGCCAGAAGAGACGCTACAGACACCAGTTGAAGGTCAGAGGGTTGAGGGCTGGTCTGCAGGCATTCTTTTTCTTCTTCTTCTTCAGTTTCCTCCTTCCACAGCCGGAAGTGGGAGTCCTAAAATGTTTGAGAACAGTGTGACCCGCCCACCCAGCTGTTTCATCTGCAGAAACAGGCCCATATTGGTCACTTGAAAATAAGAAATCTGCCTTTAATAAAACTTGTTTGTTGCTTTTCCAGTTCAGATCATTCAGACACAAAATATTCTTTCACAATAAAAAACAGATTTGTGGTTGTTCCTCTCAGCAGATCCAGATAATTTCCTCTGAAAACTGAAAGAACAGAGATGAGTGAAGTCCAGTCACAGTCCTGAGCAGTTTAGCATTAGCCACATGCTAACAGCTCCCTCAGCTGGTGAGAGGGAATGACTAGCGTGAGCTAACCACCAAACGTGTTCTGCTTTCACGTACCTCAGTAACTAAACTAACTGTGTAGACGGAGGCTAATTCACTTCTAGTGTGCTAATGTCTACTGTGCAATGAGAGAAAAAAAAAACCTGCAGTGGCCCTTGCCACCCTACTCTTTCCTAAATGAACTACAGATTTAAGCAAACTTCACCTGGTTAGCTCATGGGCGCACTGTAACCTGTACCAGAAGGTAACTTCGGCTGGGTTAGCTGCTGGTGCTATGTGTTGTTGGAGCTGATCTACAGAGAGGAACACCTTCAGCAGCTAAACCCTTCTAGATTGACAGTGAGGGGTCAGACACGGAAGTCGTCCTGAACTGGTTTTAGAAACACAGTTTGGGAAGCAGACGTTCCTTGTTGAGCTAACAGGAAGTTGGCGCTCAGTCGTACCAGCTCCAGTTTTGCGGTTGACCTGGAAGTGCATTCGTACCCTCAACACCAACACCAACCTCCTGAGCAGCAGTGACATCACACCTCCACCGTATGAGGTCACATGGTCCATCACGTGATCCCACAGTGACTCGTGTGACGTCTGAACATCATCTTGGCACTGTTGGGTTTCGTCTCTGACGACATCTGTGCAAAGCTGGAATTCTTCCTGGATCAGGTTCCACATCCAGAACCTGGATCTTCTTCATGAATCACCAGTAGTTTCACTTCATGTACAGCTTCCTGCGAGGACAGCAGCTGGACCATGACCAGACCTGGACCAGTCTGGGACAAGACCAAGACCAGGACCAGACCTGGACCTGGACCAGACCTTGACCAGTCCGGGACCAGACCAAGACCAGGACCAAACCCAGACCTGGAACAGACCGGAACCAGTCTTGGATCAGACCTGGACCTGGATCAAAACTGGACCAGACCCGGTCCAGTTCTGAACCAGACCTGGACCAGACTGGGACCAAACCCCTACCGGACCAGGACCAGGACCAGACTCCTCACTTTGGGCTCCTGTGGTCCGAGTCCCCCTTGGTGCTGCTGGAGGGGGCTGGGGGTGGGCAGGAGGGGGAGGGGCACGAGGAGGGGGAGGGGCATGAGGAGGGGGAGAGGCCCAGCTGTTGGCACAGCCCCCGCAGGTTCTTCACCTCCTCCAGAACCTCCTGGGCCTGGGTCCAGGTCAGCCGGGCCTCTTGCAGCAGTCTCTGGGCCTCGATGCGGCCCCCTTCGCCCCCCTCCCCCCGGGATCCTCTTCCCCCAGCCCCTCCACCCTCCCCCTCCCCCCTCCCCACTGCCACCAGCAGCTGCTCCGTCTCCTCCAGCTTCCTGTCGATGAGCCGCTGCAGCCGGCTGACGGAGGCGGTGGTGGTGGTGGTGGTGGTGGTCGCCCCGGTCTTGGTGCCGCCCGGGTCTGAGTGGGTCAGGATGTGGTCCATGGAGGCGCAGCGGTTCTTCTGGGCCGGCGTGGGCGGCGCCGTCTCCCACACCACCGCCGCCTCCCGTGGGAGGCTGCGTGACTTCCCAGACGCCTCGGCGCCGCGGACCACCAGGGCGCCGTCTGTCCTGGAGCGGGGGGGGCGATCTGGGCCATCGGCCGCGGCAGCGCCCTCTAGAGGAGCCGCAGGGTCCTCCTCCTGGATCAGGTCCAGGGTCAGCGCCCCGTCAGAGGAGGAGGCCTGTTGGAGACAAACAGGAAGCAGGCGGGTGACTCCAACTTGCACTTCCTGTCAGAATTCTGGGGGGTCAAACTCGACTGTCCTGATCGACGTGCCAAAATACCAGCAGAGCATTCTGGGATTTGTAGTATTAGCGGTAGATGTGCTATATAATACCAGCGGAGCAGCAGCTCTAGCAGTGACACTGCAGGCCAAATGTGGCCCGCGGGCCAGAGTTTGACACCTATGTGCTAGACGGTGGAGGTGGGAGACGGGCGAGGACTGACCACGGAAAGCAGGTGCCCCCTGGTGGGCAGGCGGCGGTTGTGCGGGATCTTCACCCGGTCACGGGTCAGGTGGGACAGGTGCGAGTCGTCCACCGTCACCTGGAGACACAAGACCACACAACCGCCACACAAACACACACAGTGAGGCCGCGTCGCATCGTGTCGCAACAGCTCGTATCATAACCAGTGTGCAAAATCCAGAGGGGGTCTGGGGGGGGTCCAACCCCCCTCATTAACTCATAGCAAAATTGTATTTTGTTATTGTACACACAAATATATATATATATATATATATATATATATATATATATATATATATATATAGACATGTACACATCACCAGTCAGGACATTAAGATACATGTGGGTACTGTAGCTACTGAGTAACTTTGTGTTACTGCAGTCACACAAATGTTTCCTCTTTCAGTCGTTGCGTAACTCAGCTGCTCATATTAGCAGCTTCCCAGGACCCGAGTCTGTGTGTGTGTGTGTGTGTGTGTGTGTGTGTGTGTGTGTGTGACCCAGTCATTGATTCCTGTATTGGCTGGTGGAAAATACAGAGGAGGCTGTTGACTGGATGACGTGTGCCCACACAGACAAACAGCTGACAAACACAACAAACACACAACATCATCACCACAACCAGGCGGTGGGTTGTACCAACGCTGCAGTACCGCAAACAGCCACACGGAAAACTAAAACTAGCTCGCTGCAGAGAAGAGGTCGTCCCTGGGCCTGATCTCCGGTCTGGAGTCAGTCATTGGCTGTCCACACGGAGACAGGAAGTGGGCGGGGCCGGAGACGATGACATCACGGCGGGCGGCGGCGGCTCACCTCGTCCAGGATCCTGTTCTTGGCTCGAGTGATGGCGCCGCTGAGCACGTTGATCCACGACTCCTTCTCCTCCGGACTGACGGCCAGAAACACCAGGTTGGGGGCCTGCCACGGCGCAGCACAACACCACACAACACAACACAACACAACACAACCAGTCAGCTGCTGCACTGGTCCAGTCATCAGCCACAACGCTAGCATGGAGCTAATTTAGCATTTCAACTTTTTTTTTTTAAGATGGATTTCTGTGCTACTGCACTTTTCTTTACAGCGCAGACACGCACACACACATGCACACACACACACACACAGCCATCTGGTGAGGAGACCCCCCACTGAGGCTCTAGAGAAAAGCAGAGAGAGAGAGAGAGTGTGTGTGTGTGTGTGTGTGTGTGTGTGTGTGTGTGTGTGTGTGTGTGTGTGTGTGAAACAGAAGCTGCCACCTGTCTAATCGACACCTGATCCCCCTCCAAGGCATTCTGGGTATTTGTGGAATGACCCACAGTAATCAGCTGAGTGTGTGTGTGTGTGTGTGTGTGGAGAACATCAGTATCAAATTATTTCTTTTTGTTTGGCCCATTTGCAGACGTGGTGGTGCAGGTGTGTCCAGGTGTAACAGGTATAGCAGGTGTGTCTCACTGTCTGCAGGTGTAGCAGGTGTACCGTGTTGCCTGGCGAGCTGCAGCGCAGCAGCCTGAACTTGCTGTGGTTCTTCTTACTGCGGCTCTTGTTTTTGCGCACGTCCTCGCAGCGCTCGTAGTCGGACAGGTCCAGCACCTGCTCGGCCCGGCCCAGCTCCTTCACCTGCAGGGGGTCACACACAGGTAAGTCCCAGGTGGCGCTCACACACCTGACAGGGACAATCGTCAGTCGTCGCACACGACAAACACCATCAGGATGATGCCAATGGGGGAAAGTGCTCCGGCCGTCACGCTACACTAAGCTAAGCTGAGCTAAGCTAAGCTAAGCTAACCAGTCCTCCACCCAAACTCCTCAGTGTGGTCTTGGTGGTCAGTACAGCAGTGTGCCTTCAGGGGACAGCAGTGAGCAGTGATCATTGATGATGATGATGTCAGTGTTTTGAGTCTTTGAGCAGCTGATCATCACACCTGCTATCTAAGTGTGTGTGTGTGTGTGTGTGTGTGAGACCAACAGTTGTGCAAATCACAGGCAAACACAGACACACAGACACAGACACACAAACACAGCGCTCCCTGCAGGTTAACACCTGGTCTCCTTGGATATGCCATCCATTATTCACCAGCCTTAATATGAGCCTTCCTGAGAGGTAGGCCACGCCCACACACACACACACACACACACACACACACACACACACTCTCACTCCCAGGCCTGAGCAGTCAGCCGGCCGATCAGCCCGTTATTGATCGATGGTTAAAAGGCGGGGCTTATGGCTCCGCCTCCTCAGCCTGGGCCCCGCCCCTACAGGAAGTAACGCCTCTCTTCACTCCAGTGACTGGCTCCCTTAAAGGGCCAGTGTGTCTGCTTCACACTCACACTGCAGCCTGTCACTGATCAATTATCAATAAAGTTCGTTTGAAAGCGAGTCGCATCAACAGCAGCTTCACACAACCATCACAGCAGCAGAGGAAGTTTCACTGTCTGCTATCACAAGCAGATGTGGTCTGTGTGTGTGTGTGTGTGTGTGTGTGTGTGTGTATAGTTTCTGTTCCTGCTTGGACAGGAAGTGGAGCCCGCTGAAACTCTGACGCCTGCTAATTTGGTGCTGAGAATCATTTTGTAGAAGCGGTTGCCGCACGACATCTGACGAGTGATTGGCCGGCGGACAGGAAGTGGCACACTTCCACTAATAGCTCCGGCTGACGCTGAGATGATTCCACATCATGTGACACCTGAACGCTGCAACGTTGCACTTTGCGTGCATGAGTTGTGTGTGTGTGTGTCTAGATGAGTTGTGTGTCATTTCTGGAGGATGTGATGCAGGTCCTGGTTCTGTTGGACCAACGGGTTGCTGTTAGAGGTTCAGCACTGAAACCAGAGCTGTGTGAGTGTGTGTGTGTGTGTGTGTGTGTGTGTGTGTATTCAGGCTGAAACGTGACTCTAGCTGAGAAATGCTTTGCATCGGTAAGGACCGGTCATCCAGGACAGAACCGGCTGCAGCCGACCCAGGGTCTGCGTGCATGCTCACCTGTTGGCCCCGCCCACCTTTTGGCCCCATCCAGCTGGACTCACCTCCTTCTCACAGACAAACAGCTGGTCTCCTCTCAGCACCAGGAAGCGGTTCTTCCAGATCTCCCGGAAGATTCCCTTCCCGCAGAACTTTCGGATCCAGCCCACCTTGTCAGGCGGCGGTGCCGAGTCGGGCGGAGCCTGTCGACAGGAAATAGGAAGCTGTCAGAGGTGTCCGGCAGGTGTGATGGCCAATCACAGGAGCAAGGAGGAGGAGGAGTTTATTGATTTGAGTCAAATACTGAAACCGACAGAACCGGATCAATTAAAGCCCACCTATTGTGTGTGTGTGTGTGTGTGTGTGTGTTTCAGTGCGCACAGCCATTTCTTTCTTGACGAAAGACGTGAATTCAAGTTAAGAAACAAGTTCAGAACCACGATATCAACAAAAACAACAATAATCAAACGAT
Source organism: Thamnaconus septentrionalis (assembly GCA_009823395.1). Taxonomy (NCBI): domain Eukaryota; kingdom Metazoa; phylum Chordata; class Actinopteri; order Tetraodontiformes; family Monacanthidae; genus Thamnaconus; species Thamnaconus septentrionalis. The sequence continues at coordinate 21,555,518 of CM020511.1, forward strand.
TAAAAACTCTTATTTTGGAGACCGGAAGTGGTGTGTCCCAACTAACGGACGCTCTGCCCTTCATAATAAGAGCCTGGAACTAATCCCCGTTGAAGCTTTTGTTCCCGGAGCTCCGGGGAGATGTGTTCTAACCCGATCCGAAACGAACCGAACCGGGCCGTGAGCTCGGCACCGTCCCGGCAGGAACTCACCCGTTTCCCGCTGTGGTTCTTCTTCATGCCGCCGCCGGTTCTCCGCTGCCGCTGCTTCTCCTCTTTCTTCTTCTTCTCCTCGCACTTTGGCCGTAACTCCGTGGTGGTCCAAGCGGCGGCGCCGCAGCGGGGACGCGGCTCTGCCCGAGTGGAGTTGAGAGGACTTGATTCGGGGAGTCAGTTCGGTTCGGGGAGTGTCGGAGCCTGTTCCTCGCCCTCTCTCTGCTCGCTCTGCTCCGTCCTGCTGTCGCCGGGCTCCGCTGCGCTCTGGCCGGACAGGAGCCGCTCCGACAGTCGGTGTCCGGTTACTCCTCCTCCTCCTCCTCCTCCTCCTGCTCCTCTCCCCCCACCCCGCGGACTCCCCGCTGGCCCCTGCCGGCTCCTCGGCAGCCTCGCAGCGCCCCCTGTAGGCCAACCGCAGAGCCATGTTTGAGCCATGAAACGGTGTTAAAGGTAGTTTTGTACGACCGAATGCTTGCTTCCACAGAGAAAAAGTAAAAAATAAAAAATAAATAAAAGACAGAGGACATATATACAATATGGATATATGTATATATGTTCAAGTTTTACTTGCTCTTTAGGAAAACACTGCATGAAATAGCTAATATTTGTATTTTATTTAAATCTATATTAAAAATTACTATCTCAAAGACAGCAATTCAGAGGCTTTTCGGAGGTTCGTCAACATTTTTCTAGTCATTTTTAATACTTTTTTACGTTAACTGCATCCTGTTGTCTTCCAAATCTTTTGAACTCAGTGAACCTGGAACACACTGAAACATTGCGGAGCTTTGATTTCTGCAGACTGGCACGGTACATGTTGATTTTTATTTGTGTTATTATTATTATTGTTGTAATTGTTGTTATTTTTTGTGGTTCATCTGGGAACTATAGAAGCTCATTACCATTTTGTCCTATCGTTTCTAATGTTTCTAATAATTTCGATTGACTATGTTTATTTCATGGCTAGGTTTTCATCTATTTTATTTTTTTGCTAGTGTAAATGGGCTTCCGTAGCTTCCATAGTGAACAGTGGACACACACATCAAAGAGGACGTTTAGTCTCACTGACACAGAAACAGCAGAAGGGGTAAAATTGAACGTATACCGTCACCACACAATATGATGTTTTTGACCTGCTGGGTTATATTACAGGCTGAAACCCCGTCAGCAGACATGAAATATTATAATAGATATAGCAAGGAATAACAAATAGTGCGACTGCTAAATGTCAATCAAAAACAACAAAAAGTGATGTGTGGAAGGGTTGAGTTGAGGCAACTGGACTAGTTTGGTTAACTTGAAGACGTTTCGAACATCTTCAAGATAACCAAACTAGTCCAAGTTGGCTCACTAGTTGTAACAAGTCAACCTTTCACCACCAAATTCAGCTGGATGACTGGGAACGTTCACAGACAAACTGAAGTGATGCTGCATCCTGAGTGATGCTTGACTGCAGCATCATTCATCGTGTGGCTGCTGTGTGTGTGTGTGTGTGTGTGTGTGTGTGTGTGTGTGTGTGTGTGTGTGTGTGTGTGTGTGTGTGTGTGTGTGTGTGTGTGTGTGTGTAATCCTGGTGACGTGGGGGGGTGGGGGACCCTGGATGCTGACAGATGTTTGCAGGCTGATCTGTTCTGGAGTCAGTTTCACCAGAGTCCAGATCACAGAAGTGGGTCACACAGTGAGACGGCGGCTGATCTGCAGATTATCCACTAACGCGCTCCATCACGCACGACGACAACAACAACAACACAACACGACAACACCATCACAGGCCGGTGGCTCTGCTGACACAGAAGGGGGAGGGGCTTGTGTGCTGACCCGCAGCCGTCCAGTAGGTGGCAGTTTGCTTGACGTGCGTGAGACTCTGCTGCCACCTGCTGGCCAGTATACAGGCTGCAGGAAGAGGAGGACCTCGGTGTCTCTAGTGCGTCGCACTGCTGCTGCAGGTGTGTTTGTCCAGGTGTCCAGCGAAGAAGGTGGTTGAACCAGGAGTAGCATCAACACAGCTAGAGAATTAGCAGTTGCTAACTGTTCTGTGTAAACAGAAAACATTCTGAATCTGAATCTGTAATAATGACGTCCTTTTATTGTGGTTCAGAAGATCCCCGATTTGTTAAAGAACAAATAAGATTTTATTGTTGTGGCCTGTAGGGGTCAGCAGGTGTCCGTAAGGCCGACTAGTCGAGCGCTCTCCTCCCACAGCTTCCTGGCCATCACGTCGTCCCGCCCCTCCGGAGCAACTTCCTTCTCTGCACAGTCACTGAGAACAAAGCCACACACATCTTGTTAGCATGCAGGCTAACGGCCAACCACAGATAGGAAACTGCTTCAAAGTGTCTGATAGGAAAACAAACTTTACCAAAGCAGGAAAGTGTGGCTAGCTCAGTGGCTAATTGAGACTAGCCAGTCCGCCTAGGCGGATTTTACCAGCTGAGGGCGCTGTTGAGAGTTTGACCTGGCTCCTACCTGAAGTAGCAGCCAGACCGGTCCTCCAGGCCCGGCGTCACGGCGCAGAACACGCTGGTCTGGCTCCCCTGGGTGGGGGTCTTCATCAGCAGCAGGGACGGCAGGCTCAGAAGCGCCCCCAGGAGGGGGAACCAGCCCTCAACGTGGCGACCCAGCTCGGTGCGGATCACCCCCGGGTGGAGACAGAAGGAGGAAACTCCTGAACCTGGGAGGGAGAGAGAGAGAGAGAGAGAGAGAGAGAGAGTCTAAGGCCCTGTCCACACGGTAACGTTGCCGTTTTTTTTCTTTCCCGGGGTCGAAAAAAGTCACGTCCACACGCTGGCAGATGGAAACGGAACGGTGGGTGAAAACGATGTAATGCGTATGCCACACCGAAACGTGGCGCTGTTAACAGACGCTGACACAGCCACCGGACCCACGATTTAGAAAGAGGGAATTTCCGCTACACACTAAACACACAGAAAACAAAAATGGCGAGTAGCAGAAAAAAGTGAGTCTGAGGTTTTGTGAGGTTTTGTAGTAATATTGCCAACAAATCTTGAAGCGCCTGCGATACAAAGACAACTCCGCTGGCCGCTATCGTTGTTGTTTGTGCTGCTGCATGCCTTGTCTTTTCCGGTCACATGACAGTGACGGTGCGATGACGTCATCATTTTACAAGGAAAAGGCGTTTTCACTGTCCAGACGGCAACGATGTGACAACGGCGAAACGGCGTTGTCAGATTTTCCCATTCTGGGACACGTTTTCAAAAAATACCGTTTCAGGCACCCAAAACGCCGTTGCCGTGTGGACGAAACGCCGTAACGGTTAAATTCTTTACCGTTTCCACCAAAAAACGTTCCCGTGTGGACGGGCTCTAAATCTGATTCTGATTCTGAATCATCAGAGGAGCCAATCACAGTCTGGCGTGGGGTCACTGACCTTTGAGTCTTCGAGCCAGTTCCCTGCTGAAGAGTACGTTGGCCAGTTTGCTCTGCCGGTAGCTGTCCAGCGCACTGTAGTGCCTCCTGCTGAAGAACAGGTCGTCCAGGTCGATGCAACCTGAGGAACCAGAAGAACATCAGGGGTGAAAGGCCATGTTGAATTTTGTTAAAGTCTATTATTAATAATGTGTTCATGTCATTAGTCCATTGTTCATGCAGTGAATATTGGAAGTGGAGACGCCAGCAGTGAAATGTTTTTTTTTTTTTGGTTTTCAATTTTTTGAGTCCTTTTTTGAATCGTTTTAAATTATTCTATCATCCTTTGTATATTTTTGACATTTTGTGTCTTTTTTGGAATCAGTGAACATAGAAATAATAATCAGACGTTTTTCTCTCGACATGTCGACTCTTAAGTTAACTCTTAAGTGTTTTTTTACCTTTTCTACAAATGGACACATTGAAACCCCCTTGGCGTCCGAAAAAAATGCCTCAATAGGCATTACAGTTATAGTTAAAGAAGTTTATTTGAAATTTAGAAAAGTAATCAAGTTGTAATGTCGTGTAATTAGTTAAATTACTTTGAAAAAGACGTAAAAACAGCTACACTATTTCATTTTGAATAGGGTAACTTGTAGTTGTAACCAACAACATGTGTAAGGCTATCCTGCCATGGTTGGGCGTACCCCCGCGGTGGGCGATGGATGAGACGGTGACCACCCGGCTGGGGGCGGAGCTCCGCAGCTTGGGCAGCAGCAGGTTGGTGAGCAGGAAGTGGCCCAGGTGATTGACAGCCAGCTGGGTCTCGAAGCCGTCCTCTGTCAGCCAGCGAGGACACATCATTACACCTGGGGGGCGAGACACAAGCTACGTTTCCATGACAGTTTTTTGCAAAATAAAAGCGACATTTTGAAAATTTAAACAAAGTACAATAGCAATTTTCAGATGTTTCCATGACGTAATTCTGATCAAATCTCGTCTCTCGAGACGCCACCTTGAGGAGGATGGAGGTACAAAACATTTTGCCATAAATCTGCAATTCCATGTTGTTTGCTGTCAAGAATGGTTGTTATATTTTCCTCTTTGATTATTTGTCTCCTCCCCCGTCCAATCATAAGGCGCCATTTTCACTGGTCAGTGAACTGGTCACATGACCCCGTACGTCACTTCTGCTGACGTGTCAATGTGAACAAAGTGTTTCCATGGCACTTTTGCGATATTCCTCTATCTGGATCTGTGTGAAAACCCACCTGATGAGAACGTCAAAACCTTTCAGCCATATTTGAGAGCTTTTTCCAAGTAGAGCTGTTTTTCCATCACCGGTTTTTATTGACATGTTTAGGTTTTGGACAATTCTAGGGGTTAATGGAAACACAGCTAGAGGGACAGGTGGGTGTTAGTCCCCAGCAGGTGGCGCTGCTGGCCTGGTGACAGGTGAGCTCACCTGCGTTGTTGACCAGCACGTCCAGCCTGTCCTCTGTATCCAGGAAGTCCTTGGCGAACTGCCGGACGGAGTAGGCGGAGGCCAAGTCCAGGTGTCGCACCACCACGTTGCCGTTGCCCGTGGAGAGGCGGACCTCCTGGGCTGCCTGCTCCGCCCGGGTCAGGTCCCTGCAGGCCATCACCACCCGGGCCCCTGGGGGCCACAAACCAACACACACACACACACACACACACACACACACACACACTGTCCTCAGAGCCCCCCGGTGGACACAGGGTGCATTTGATTTGTACACATGGGAAGTATTAATCCCAGTAATCGGCTCAGATTCTTTCAGCCTCTTAAAGGCCTGCAGTGCCTCGGTTTGACCTCTGACCTCCGCTTATGTCACCATGGCGATGAGCCACATTACAAAGGCCTGTTACTGTACTGGCCTCTGGATGAATTGACCTTGTCCAGGGTGTACCTCGCCCTAAGACAGCTGGGATAGGTTCCAGCAGACCCCGTGACCCTGAACAGGAATAAGCGGGTATAGAAGATGAATGAATGAATGAATGTTACTGTACTTGAGTAGATTTTTCAACTACCTGTACTTTACGTATTACTTAGTATTTCTTTTTCTGATGACATTTTACTTTGACTTTCTGTATTTATATGCAAATATCTGTACCTTGAAAGTAATTTACTTATTACAGTATCTATGTTAGTTGTTGCTGAAGTGGAGCAACTTGGACTCTGCTGTTGTGTAGTTGATTAAGAAAGTGCATGATATTTTAGGGACACGTGACTATTTAAAAGTAGCTCAGCTTTGGGGTCAAAGGTCAGTACGTTTTCAGTACAGAGAAACATAAAGATGTAGAAAATAACGTTAGATATTGTTACTAAACGAGTCAACATCCAATAATGACTGACTGGTCACAACTATCACTGACTACAGTTTGGTTGTGCTGCAGTTGAAAAGAAAAAATATATAGCATATATAGTATATATGGTATTTCTTTTTGAAAAATGATCAACCAATGTGTTGTTTCATTAATGGCCAAACAAGAAATAATTTTACTTTTACTCACTACATTTCAGAACCTGAACTTTCCTACTTTCACTTGAGTCAAGGAGTTAAATCAGTACTTCTACTTTTACTGAAGCATTTTTCAAGTATCCGCGCTTTTAGCCTTGGTACAGTAATGTGTATACTTTTGCCACCTCTGATGATGGCCACTGATGTGCACCTGAGTGTGCGAGGCGGGCAGCAGGGGGCACTGCTCTCACCTCGCGCTGCCAGGTCCCTGCTGGTCTCCTTGCCGATGCCGGTGTTGGCGCCGGTGATCAGAACCGTCTTCCCGTCCAGCCGCAGCGAGCAGCGACACACCCCGCCTGCGATCCAGCGCCTCAGCACGGCCACGCCTCCACACATACACACACACACCTTGACCTTTGACCTTTACATCACTGATATTGGTACCATGCCACATGTTGTCGACAGCCACACAAACTTTCTCACAGCAGACGAGACTAAAATACACACTCCTACTGTTCAGCACCAGTCAGCAGGGGTGGGGAAACAACGGCCCGGGGGCCATATGTGGCCCGTTAAGCTTTTGAATCCGGCCGGCCAAACTTGAAGAAATGACACTGATTTGGTTGCAACTTTGCTTTGCTTCATTTTCCATTGACATTAATTAATAAACATGTTTTCTCCATATCCCATGATAGATTGTTTCCTCCTATGAGGTGGCTGACCAAAACACTCCATCCATCTGCTGCTGCTCCGCTACCCCCCTCTGGCACATTTTACAACCCACTGTGGCCCCACTAGTCAAACAGTTGGACCCCCCACCTGCACTCCAGACACAACAGGGTGACACCACAGTGAAAAACAATGAGATTAATCTTACAAAACAGCGTGACTCCCAGTACGGCTCCGCTCTTCGCCAGCAGCCCAGCAGCCTCGGGCCACGCCTCCATCCCACCGGTGCCGCCGGGCCACGGCAGCACCAGGAATCCACCCGGAGCCGCAGCTCTCATCGCCATGGGCAGCTCACAGCAGACTGAGCACGTTGGCGGTGGCACCGGCCTCAGATTAAGTCAGATTAGAGGAGATTATCCAGCGCACAGTGCAGGTTGTGGGATTCACTGGGTGGAGGATGAGGAACAGGAAGTTGGTGCTCCCCAGCAGCAGCAGCACCACATGGCACCGGGACAGGAAGTGGCCTTGGATTATCAGGAGCCATCACACACTGTGGGAATTCCACCCCCAAACCAGAACCCTCCAGCTGCTGAACCCGTCATATCTATTCTTCAGATTGAACAGAAACAATCTTATAGTTCAGGGGTGGGCAAACTACGGTCCGGAGGCCATATGTGGCCCGTTAAGCTTTTCAATCTGGCCAGCCAAACTTGAACAAATTATATTAATAGTCAGTCATTCATAAAATGGCTGTATCTCCTCCATGTTTCCAGTGTTTTCAGAGTCTTTTCATTAAAGAGCTAAACACCCTGGTGGTTCTGGATGGTTCTGCATGGTTCTATGTGGTTCTAGGTGCTTCTATGTGGTTCTAGGTGGTTCTAGCGTGGTTCTAGGTGCTTCTAGCACGGTCCTGGATGGTTCTAAGAGCTAAACACCTTGGTGGGGCTTCGAAGACACTGATTTGGTTGCAATGTTGCTTTGCTTCATTTTCCATTGACATTAAAGCAACGTGTTTTCTCCATATCCCATGATAGTTTCCTCCTATGAGGTGTCTCACCAAAACACTCCATCCATCTGCTGCAGCTCTGCTACCCCCCTCTGGCACATTGTGGACGCCACTGTGGCCCCACCAGTCAAAACGTTTGCTCAGTGGCTTCTGGAGATTTGCTACAACTCAGGTTTTCATCCAATCGATCAATCAATCAATCAATCAATCAATCAATCAATCAATCAATTCAACCAATAGTGGCGGCCCTTCAGTCACTTGCCTGTTCAGTTAATTATTTTCTGCTTCAGCAGTGTTAAATTAGTCATTTATTTGTTTTATTTCTATTTTGTGGGTCTCATACAGTGTTTTGTCATGTGTATTTGTTGTTGATTGTGAATTTGTTCAACCTGAGGCGTTTCAGTGGGGCTCGCCTTATATGGCTAAAGTGTGACGTCAAACTCTAGGACCGCCCCCTTCTGAAACAAACAAAACCAAAATGGCGTCTCTGTCATACACAACACAACAACGTGCACACACAAACAGACAAAATCTACACGCACACAAACACACACTCGATGGGCGTGTCTGTTAGCTTAGCATCAGTCGGACCTCCTTCAACTCGAACCGAACCGAGCCGAGAAACAACACAGCCGCGTTGCAGAACGCAAGTTCCAGCAGGACCGACCAATGAGAAACGACGCTAACCTACGACGGAAGTGACGTATGAGCGAGGGGGGCGGTAGGGGAAGGAAGGAACAACGTCTTGCGTTCTTGTCTCGGAAACAGAACCGTCCGGACCAGTCCGTGCTCCGTTGGCTCGCTTGGCAACGTCGCAAGCAGGTAAGCGTGACTCGGTTCGGTCGGCTCGGTTCCGTTCGGCGGAAAGAGCGGAGGGAGCGGTTGGTGTGTGAAGCGGGACGGTTGCAGGCGGTCAGACGGGGGGGGGGATGGATGTTGGCGGGGCTGCGTCTCTCTCTCTCTCTCTCTCTCTCTCTCTCTCTCTCTCTCTCTATCTGTCTGTCTATCCATCTATCTATCTCGCTCTCACTTCCGAGCAGCCAGTTGCCTTATAATACATATCATAAATTCTTATAATACATCCAAGGTTGCCACACAGCTCGGATAGGAGCAGAGCAGTCGGAGCCACAGCGCCCTCAGTGGCCATAGCGAGCATTGCAGCGGATTTCCCGACTGGAACAGAGGAGGAAAAAGATTTTGATTTTGTTTTTTTGTAGTAGCAGACTTAAACTGAGGCCTATTAATGGCAAGTCAGCAAAACATTGCAGCTTATAGTCACTTTTCTTATGTATTAGTTCCTCATTATGTGTGTACAAATTAAATTCTAGCAGAAGTATTTGAAAACTTGGCAGGAATTTGGAGAATCTCATTTTGTGTTTTGTGAAATTTGCCGATGAATAACTCAAGATAAATGTCAAAACACAAAGTTTAGTGGTTCCATATAAACTGGCTGCTCAGAAACTTCACTGTCTTCTTCCTCATCTGGTGTCATCACTTCCTGTTGGCTGCTGTGCCACATTCCTCAAAAGTCTCCAGCTGAGTGCCGTCGTGTTGAGTTGTGTGACAGGAAGTGGTCCGAAGCGCTGATGGCAGTTTCTCCAACTCGTTTCACAGCAACATGGAGACGGAGCTGTTCATGGAGTGTGAGGAGGAGGAGCTGGAGCCGTGGCAGCAGGTGGACGACGGCGTGGACGAGGACGAGACCGACTTTTCAGACAGCTACTGTGAACCACGTGAGACAGACAGACAGACAGACACACACACACACACACACACACACAGCACTGGACTAACTCCTAGACTGTCTCTCCAGTGGAGGATTCACTGTCTCCTCTTCCTGCTGCTGAGACGCCGCCCCCCAAGACTCCGCCCCCTGCCTCACCTGGTCCTGCAGGTGTGTGTTGACTAGTGTCTTTAATCATTGTTAGGTGTGTGTGTGTGTGTGTGTGTGCGCGCACGTGTACGTGTGTGTGTATGTTCGTGCGTGCGTGCGTTGTTAGGACGGCACCAACCGAAACCAAGACCTAATCAAGACTCGAGAGCATCGAGATGGAGAAAAAAACAAGACTTTAAATATCCAAGAAAATGATCAACATAACTGAAGGTGGTCGGAGGTCTGGAGATCGAGACCTACAGCACCAGTCTGTCTGTCTGTCTGTGTATTATCCACCTGATGAATCTGATTTGTCATCCTCTCTCTCAGTTGCTCCGCCCCATCAGGGCGTCTCCTCCTCACCTTCCCCCTCGGTGTTGGCCCCTCCTCCTGCTCCTGCTCCTGCTCCTCCTCCTCCTCTTCCTTCTGCTCCCACCATCATCACCTCCTCCTCCGCCCCCCTCCCCTCCGGACCGGCTGCACCTGCTGCTAAAGCCCCGCCCCTGATGGCTCAGGCCCAGCCCCTCATCCTGACCCAGACGGCCAATGGGACGTTCCTGCTGCCTGCGCCCCCTGGTGGCGGCGGAGGTGCTTCCATCCTGCTGACAGCACAGGTGCGCACAACAACAACAACAACAACAACGCATGAGTGTTGTTTTTTGTTCTGTTTTTTTTTTCAATTTTTTTACGTGCGTGATAAAACTGAAGCTTGTGATTGGCCGGGTTGTAGGGTTTCCCCGTGATGAACAACGGCGCCCCCTTGGTGCTGAACCTGCAGACCGGCCAGACCATGCAGCCCTTCACTCTGATCCAGTGTAGGACGCATCATCACCGCTCATTGATAACTGCCATGATTGGTCCCAGCTGATCACTGCCCCCCCACCTCCCACCACCACCACCCCCACTCCTCTCCCCCACAGCTTCTCAACTGGGTCAGCTGGTGCACTCCAGTGTGGGCGTGTCTCCATTGGCGGCCCAGGGCCAGACCACTCAGACCAGACCACCCGCCCCAGTCAGGGGTCCAGTCCAGTCCGGCTCCACCTTCAGCGCCATGCAGCTGCCCCCCACACTGGCCCTGCGGCCCCGCGGCCCCCAGCCTGGTCAGTGGGACGGCTTGCCGGTCACAGCGCCGCCCTGCTGGACTCCTGCTAACCCAAGGTTTTTTTCCTTCCAGTTAATCTTCAGGTGAGCCAGGTGGGCGGAGTCAACACCTTGAAACTAGCAGGTTCCCCCACCCTTCCGTTGGGTTCGGCCAACAGAGTCAACAGAAGCCCTTCCTTAAACATCAGTAAGAACCTTGTTTTGTCGTTCACCTCTTAGAATGGTTCCAGTCCTTAGTCCAGTTCCACCTCTGGGACTGGGTTCCAGTCCTTTGACCGGTTCCACCTCTGCCACTGGTTCCAGTCTTTAGACTGGTTCCACATTCCAGTCCTTAGACCTGTTCCACCTCTTAGACTAGTTTCACCTCTGGCACTGGTTACAGTCCTTCGCCATGTTCCACGTTCCAGTCTTCAGAGCGCTTCCACCTCTTAGAGCGTTGTGGTCTCAAAACGCAGCTTTCCTGTCGTGCAGCTCCAGGCCACATGGTGGTGAGCCCCCCGGCGACCTTGGCGCCGACCTCCGAGCCCCCCAGGGTGATGATGAGCGTGGAGGAGTTCTACTACGGCACCTACGACGGCGACGTGAGCCTGAGGGAGCCGCCGAGCTCCCGGGCCGTCCCCCTAACTTGCGGCTTCTGCTCCCACCTGGCCAGGAACAACCTGGGGTGAGGCACCTGAGCACACCTGACACCTGACACCTGCCTGCAGCTGGTCTCACCCTCTCTGTCTCTGTGTGTGTGTGTGTGTGTGTGTGTGTGTGTGTGTGTGTGTGTGTGTGTGTGTGTGTGTGTGTGTGCGCGCGCGCACTCTAAGGCTGATGCAGCACACCCTCCAGCACTCTGAGCTGATTGTTGGCAGAAGAAGAGGAGAGGCCCAGAAGATCTGCAAGTTCTGCTACCGACATTTCTCCTCAGCAGAGCAGCTGCGGAACCACCTGGACCAGGTGCACAGCACTACCCTGTCCCCCTGTGAGCGCGCACACACACACACACACACACACCTGTTGTTACTACGTATGGTCCTATACCACTTTTTTACAGAATGAGTAGAGTAGGAATACTTGCATTTTATTCACCGATACCAATACTGAGTACCAGTATCAGTATTGTGGTATATTGGCACCTATTTTACGAGTATGAGCAGAGTACTCAATCCCGGTGTCGGTACCAATAAGCCGACACTGGTATCAGTGCATCTCTAGCTGTGACCTAACTGCTCACCTGCGTCCCTCAGGTATGTGCCGTATCTGCGAGTGGGCCTTTGAGAACGAGCCAGCTTTCCTCAACCACATGAAGTCCAACCACAAACCTGGGGAGATGCCGTACGTCTGCCAGGTGAGTGGTCCCCTGTGACACCGCCTCCAACCCCACCTGCTCATCGTTCAGGCCTTGATAACTCCAGGTGTGCTCGTACCCCCAGGTGTGCTCGTACCGCTCGTCCTTCTACTCGGATATCCTGCAGCACTTTGTCAACTTCCACCTGGAGTCCCGCTACATGCTGTGCGTCTTCTGCCTCAAGGTCAAGAAGGACTCCAAGAGCTACCAGGACCACCTGCTGAGGCACCGCGTGAGCTCACCCGTTCCGCAGCCGCTCGCCGCTGCAGGCACATGACGGAGTCACATGACTGATGTGATGTTTTGTATTTCCAGGCCAACCAGGCCTCCCACTGCAACAGGTGCCGCCTCCAGTTCGTCCTGGTCAAGGACAAGCAGAAGCACAAGCTGGAGAACCACCGCAGCTTCCGGCGGCCCGAAAAGCTGAGGGGACTGCCGCCTGGGTCAAAGGTCAGGGCCCTGCCCTCTTGCCACGGTTCTCCACACATGTGACCCCCGAGCAGTCTGTTGAACATTAGTCCGTTCCTCAGGTGACCATCAGGACCTACGGCAAGATGAGGCCCTTGATGACATCAGGAGTCGGTCGCTCGATGGGCCGAAGCTCCGCCCCCCTCATCCAGCCAATCAACATCAAGACAATGCCGCAAAAGTTGCCGGCGGTTACCAACAGAGGTCAGCGGTGGCCCCTGAAGAAGCCGCTGGACAGCAAGGTCTCCATCAGCAGGTCAGACAGAAGGCCAACCTGTGGCTGGTGACCACACCCTAAGGAGGAGGAGCTTGTAACATCACAGTGTGTGTGTGTGTGTGTGTGTGTGTGTGTGTGTGTGTGTGTGTGTGTGTGTGGTGCAGGAGCGATGGCGTGGAGCGCCTGCAGTGTCTGGAGTGTGGGACCAACGCCTCGGACTTCGCTGCTCACTACCCGACTCATGTCCGCTGCCTGCTGTGTCTCTACAGCAGCTGCTGCTCCAGGGCCTACGCTGCTCACATGATCAAGTAGGAACCTTCAGCTTCCTGAAGAACTTCCTGGTGCCCTTCCGGTCTGTTGCTGATGTTGTTGTTGTTGTTGTTTGTAGCCACCATGTGCCGCGGTCCAAAGGCTCGGTGGTCCCTTTGCATAGACGCCCTCCGCCGTGGTGAGTCTCACTTCGACAGGCACCTAGAGTTGCAGAACCACCGCCGAACAGCCAGGGGGCACCTGACACAACTCAGTTGATGTTGTTCGGTTCAGTCAGCAGCCAATGGGGGGGAGGCCTACAGTATTTGACGGTGTTTCCTTCCTCCCACCCTCAGCGTGTTCCAGTTGTACTGCTCTGGCTGCCACTTCAGGACTCAGTTTGCAGACCAGATGGCCGACCACCTGCTGGCGAACCCTGTGCACTACAGCGCTACCTGTCGCCCCAGGAGTAAGAGTTGGTCATGCACCTACACCCTAGTATCATAATCAGAACAAACCTGATAAGGAGACCAGCTCCAGGCCTGGATGTATCTCCAGAAGCCTTTGCAATCCTTTCAATGAGGTCTTCTTCTTCTGTTCTGGACAACCGAGGTGGTCCAAGGACCCTGTCTTTGAAACCCGTGCTGAGGCTCTGCACCTTCTCTTCCTTTTTTCAGCCTTTGTTGAGCCAGACATCCAACTGCGTGTCCGTCAGGACCAGAAGAGACCAGAACCGGACCAGGAGCCCAATCCGTCTTGGAGGTCGACCGACTACTGGACACGCCTGAGAACCGGTGACATCACGGACCGGGTCGTTATCCCGTTCACCGAGGCTGCCGGACCTCACCACCAGCTGGCCAAGAACAGCGACGCCCTCGACTTCTTCAACCTCTTGTTCCCAGATGCGCTGGTGGGACTGATCACCACTGAGACCAACGCCCACGCCAAGACCTGCCGTTTCCTGGGCCGCCGTTTACCTGACTGGGTCCCAGTCACGGTGCCTGAGGTCAAAGCTTTCATCGGCCTGGTCATCCTGATGGGCATCCAGAACCTCCCCGACATCTCGCACTACTGGTCCTCCAGCCGCTACGGCGGCAGCCACACCTTCTGCCGCACCATGGCCCTGGAGCGGTTCCGCCAGATCGCCGCCAACATCCGGATGGGCGGCTTCACCGCCGACGAGTACAGCGGTGGCACATCCTCCGAGCCGCGGCGGATCTTCGGCCCCATGCTGGACCTGCTGGCCGGAGCCATGTGGGACACCTACCGGCCCAACTGCAGCCTGGTCATTGACCAAGCCCACCTGCCCGGCATGGAGGAGCAGGGCCACGCGGCGACGGTGGCGGGCCACGCCCCCCAGCCGCAGGTGTGGCTGCTGTGCGACTCTAAGTCGGGCTATTGCCACCGCTTTTTCGTTCAGCTGGAAGAGGCGGCGGCAGCGGGGGGCCAGGAGGCGGGTTTCGCCGTGGTGCCGGAGCTGGTCAAGGGTCTGGAGGAGAAGCACCACCACCTGTACCTGGCCAACTCCCTCACCTCGGTGCCGCTGCTGCAGAAGCTGCTGGAGCAGGGCGTCTACGCCTCCAGCTCCTTCCCGCCGCCCAGCGCCGTCCTGCCCAGGGGCCTCTGGGACCAGGGCCACCTGGAGAACCCGGGGGACTTCCTGCAGTGGCACCACGGCCCCTTGCTGGCCACCCGCTGGAGGGATGTCAAGGAGATGGGCTGCCTGTCCACCAACGCCAGAGCCGGCCAGCCAGATAAGGTCTGGAGGAGGTCCCCCAACAAGGTCTCCCAGCTGGACCCGGTGGAGCGGCCCCTGGCCTTCCGCCTCCTGCAGGAGAACATGCGAGGGGTGGACATCTGCAAGCAGCTGCTGGCCTGCAACCCTCTGGGGGGGGTCCCGCTGGACCGACACTGGCGCTGCCTCTTCTGGTTCCTGGTCAACCTGAGCGTGGTCAACGCCTTCATCGTGCTGCGGGAGAGCCGCAAGGACAGCCCGCCCCCCTGGGTGCACGACAGCCTCTTCACCCAGGTCGCCTTCCGCAAGCGTCTGGGCGACCAGCTGGCCAAGTGCGCCCAGAAGTTCCCCGACAGCCCGGACACGCCCGCCCACCGGGTGGCGACCACGAGGGCCGGAGTCCCCAAGCGGCAGCACAAACAGCACCACCGTCTGGTCAAGATCAGCAACACCCCACATTGGTGCAAGAACTGCGACCAGAAGAAGGTCCACCGCAAGACCACCAGCGGCTGCGTCACTTGCCAGGTCCACCTCTGCCACAAGCCCGGCTGCTTCTGGGAGTACCACGGCCTGTGGCCCCTCCACAAGGGTCTGTTCCCCCTCACCCAGTTCACCTCTGCAGGGCTCCCCCGCTACCCACTTGTTGTGTTACTCCTTGTACTTGTACTGTTGCTTTTGTTCTGTGGAGACAGTAGCTTCTGTCGCAGTGTTTAGTCCAAGGAAACCCGAACTCTAACTACAGCTACGGAAGCCTTTTGCTGCCACAATTGAAGAAAAGGAGCCTAAGTATTATATAATTAAGTGAAAAGTTTGACGTTTTTTACAAGATAAGTTTCATGTGAACAATGATTGCAAAACGGAATGGGAGGCAGCTAGCCCAGCCTCCCACGGCTCATAAAGTACACAGTTGCATGTAACTGATTTAACTGGACTTTAGGGGATGATACTTATATTGCTATGCGGACTTGGAGGAGGATTTTGAAATGCATGAGGTTGTACTGAAGGTGAAAAGGTAATCAGACCCAATTGAAAAGAAATGTTGTAAAACGTAAAACTTTTCATATGATCATGTGATACTGAGCCTTTTAAAAAAAAATAGTGGCAGCAGTACCTTCAGCTGGCCAGCAGAATACAGTGAAGTCAGTATGTACAAAGGTCCAGCAGTAAACTGATGTTTCTTGTTTGTTTGAACAGGGTCGACAAAGGTGGGCTTCCTGCGGGAACCAGTCAGGTAAAGACCACTGGAGACTCTCTGCTGTGCTTTGTGCTGGAAGCGGGTCTGACTGACAGTGGGCGGGGTCTTCTGTCCCTGCAGTGGCGAGGTGGAGCAGGTGCCGACCGACGGTGACATGGCCCCCCTGGAGGACACGGACTTCTCCGACGAGGACGACCTGGACGACCTGGACTTGGAGGACCTGGACCCCAAAGACGACAGCTTGGCATCCATCCTGGAGCCACCAGGGAGCACCACCCCCGACAACCCCACAGACGGGGGCCACTGTCTCAGCCATCAACAGCTGCAGACCCTCCTCCAGGCTCTGTGTGAGGGTCTGGACCAGGCCTCCAGGGTCCTTCAGACTGACCGACAGCTGATTGGCTCCTGGCTGCGGGAGGCCAGGAGGCGGCCGGGGAAGGCGGAGCCAGAACCGGACTGGGGGTTCCAAGACGGTGGGACCAGTCGGCTGGTGGTCTGGGTCCTCTCCATGAGGGAGCAGCAGCTCCCTGTCACCAGCAACGGCCTGCTCAGAGCCGTCACCGCCCTCAAGAAGAAAGGGGCCTTCGGCGCCCCCTTCAGCCTGTCCTACCACTGGGCTGTGAGCTTCATGTTGCGCCACCGGCTGGGCGTCAGGAGGCTGGGCCAAGTTCCTCCTAGCCTGCCGCTCTTCCTGGACGCCAAGGCCCAGGCCTACCGGGACTTCACCCAGAAGGTGATCCGGAACCACGAGTTACAGGCTGCCGACATGGCGGCGCTGGACGAGCTCTGCCTCTTCCTGGATCTGGGCTCGGTTCTTGAGCCGTCCCGCCGCTCGGAGGCCTTGGGACTCAGCGGGTCGGTACCGCTGCTCACCGTCTTCTTGGCGGTGCTGTCGGACGGAACCATGCTGCCGTCACTGCTGTTGGTCAACACGCCCCTGGCCAAGCGGGCGGTCCCACCAGTGGTGCTGCTGGAGGCCGGCCAGGAGACCCTGACCGAGGGAGAAGCTCTGGACCGCTGGAGTGACAAGGTGTGGCACCGGCACATCAGCGGTCGCACTCTTCCCAGGAAATCGCTGCTCATCCTGGACCGGCACCGGGGTCACCTGGGAGACGCCTTCCTGATGTCCATCGGGGAGCTGAGGACCCTCCCGGCCATCATCCCTGCAGGCTGCTCCTCACACCTCCAGCCGCTGGAGGTCTGCATGAAGCCAGTTCTGCAGCGCCTCCTGCTGTGGCGCTGGGCAAAGTTCACCGCCGGTAACCCCAAGGAGCTGGAGGAGGCGTCGGCCGAGCAGCTCCGGGCCGCCGTGGCTTCGGTGCTGGTGGACTGGCTGCTGGAGGCCCTGAGCCGCCTCAGCACGCTCCAGGACGTCTGGAGGACCTCCTTCCGCTTGGCGCAAGTCCACAAGGAGGAGGAGCCACGGCTGCAGGACATCCAATCAGAGCTCATCAAGACCCTGACGGATACCCTGCTGGGACCCGATGCCCAGGAGGTTGGCTGCCCAGAGCTGGAGGAGCTGGAGAAGGAGGAGGAGCAGCATCAGAGGGACATGAAGATGGAGGAGCAGAAGATAGAGGAGAAGGAGGAGGAGGGAAAGACAGAGCCAGGAAACGAAAACCAGGGGACCAAAGAAAAGGAGGTGGAGGAGGAGACGAGGGAGGAGCTAGAGGAGGACAGTGAGGAGGAAGGGAAGGAGACGGAGGAGGTGAGCAAGGAGAGGCGAGAGACCCGCATTGTGATCGGAGAGGAGGTGGGCGACGAGTGGAAGATGACGGTGAAGAGTCGGACTGAAGGGGGCGACGAGAGCTGAGTGGGCAGCGACCTCCAGAGGCTCCGCCTCTTTTGCCTGACTGATTCTGTCCTAGAGAGGACCCCCTTTCCCTCCACTAGGGGGTTGCAGTGAGCGGTCAACCAGAAGTTGCAGCGCAACCCAGTGGATGGGTGGGCGGTGTAAGTGCAGCAGTTTGCGCACTTCCTGTTTTTGAAAACCCAGAGTAATGTGAAGCAGTTTTTGGGATTGTTTTCTCTTTGACTCTTTTCTTCTTCTTTTTTAAAGTCTTTGTATTTGTGACGATAAGGTTGTCAGAGACCTGCTGCCCCACAACATGTCACTCTTCCGCCTAGAAACAGAGGACCTAGATATCACTCTTAGTGCCTGAAGTGCTTCTGAAGACTCAACACAGTCGGCAAGAACCTCCTCCTCAACAGAGATAGCCGGTTAGCTTCACCGCTAGCCGGTTCGTTGCAACAAGAGCTGGTTAGCTGCACCGCTAGCCGCCCAGTTGCACAGCTAGCCAGTTAGCTGCACTGCCACCCAGTTAGCTGCAACACTAGCGCAGAGAAGTGGAAGGAGACGGGTGAATTTGACCTGCTGACTGCACATGTTGGCGGTCCAATCAGTGTTGTATTAATGCAGAACTTGTCAATAAAACATTTTTTCTTCAGCTGTTGTTCATCGACTCAGTGTCTAATAAAATCACCTTTGACCTTTCACAGAATCCCCCAGCACTAAGGGGCCAAATTAATTTAATCTCCTCTAAAGTTCGACATTCTGTCTCGTCAGTTGTTGTGTAGTGAGAACTGCTGTTCAGCCTGAATTTAGTGGCGCCCCCTGCTCCTCAGGAGCAAAACTGTTCTGAAAACCTAGATTATTGTTTCTCAACTAGTGGGTTGTGGCCCACTTTTGGGTCGCGGAGCAGTTTTGATTGGGTCGCGGCTTCACGGCCAATTTCCCTTTTAATTTAAAGGGAAAATGTTGGGCTGTTATTTTGCAGGACACAACTTGATTCAATAATTTCAATATTTTCTTTACTAGACCTGATAGAAAGTGGGCCAACATTTATATTTCTGTGGAGTAAATGTGGGTGCTGTCGAAAAAATTTGGGTCGAGACTTCATGATGAGGAAGAAAATCTGCGTCCTGAGACCTTCAATCAAATCTGATTTTGCTTTGCATAACATGTTTTTATGAAGTCAAAGTCTTAACTTCTGACACCATTTAGTATTTGTTCAGTTCTGACGTGGGCTCATAATCATGGAATATAGTAGTAATAATCAAAGTTTGAGTCTTTATGGTCGTCCATGTTTTCAGCTCTCCCTCAATAATTAACCTCAGTGACAAAGTCTTTCATGTTGCGTTACCATTGTTGTGTAACCCAAGTTATTACTCAACTCAACTCAACTTCATTGTCAAACATCACACACATACTGCACATATGTCACAAATGAAATTTCATTTTTGCAATAGGCAAAAAAAATTAATAAAAATAAAATAAAACTAAAATGACTTTAAAATAAGCAAACGACAAGGCAGGGGACAACACTGTTGGTAATATAAATTACTATAAACTTAACTAAAACTAAACTAAGCTAAACTATACAAAGTATTCACATTAAGGTGAGGTAGTCTATAGTTTTTGTGTGTCAGTGTGTGTGTGTGTGTGGGGGGGGCAGAGTTTGTCAGTGAGGGGGGGATGGAGGGGAGAAGGCCAGAGCAGGGAGAGCGTTGAGCCTCCTGATCGCCTGGTGGAAAAAACTGTTCTTTAGCCTGGTTGTTTTGGCCTGGAGACTCGTAGTAGACGTAGTCTTCTCCCTGATGGCAGCAGGCTGAAGAGGCTGTGAGATGGGTGGGTGGGGTCACCTACAATCCTGATGGCTTTGCAGGTGAGGCGAGTGCTGTAGATGTCCAGAAGGGAAGGGAGAGAGACACCAATGATCCTCTGAGCTGCACCCACGATGCGCTGCAGAGTCTTGCGGCAGGCCACGGTGCAGGACCCGTACCACACAATGATGCAGCTTGTCAGGATGCTTTCGATGGTGCCTCTGTAGAAGGTGTGCATGATGGGGGTCTGTTCTCTAGCTCTTCTCAGCTTCCGGAGGAAGTACAATCGCTGTTGAGTTCTTTTGGCGAGTGATGCTGTGTTGGTGCTCCAGGACAGGTCTTCGGAGATGTGTACACCCAGGAACTTGGTGCTGCTCACCCTCTCCACTGCAGCACCATTGATGGACAGAGGGGCATGCTGGGTGGGCTTTCTCCTGAAGTCAGCCACCATCTCTTTGGTTTTATCCACGTTCAGACAGAGATTGTCCTCCTTGCACCACATGGCCAGACGGCTCACTTTGTTCCTGTAGGCCGTCTCATCACCGTTGCTGATGCGACCGATCACAGTTGTGTCATCTGCAAACTTAATGAAAAGGTTGGAGCTGAATGACGGTGTGCAATCGTGGGTCAACAGAGTGAAGAGGAGGGGACTCAGCACGCATCCTTGGGGGGTCCCTGTGTTCAGCATGATAGTGCCGGAGGTGTTGTTACTCACCCGAACTGCCTGCGGTCTCCCTGTCAGGAAGTCCAGCAGCCAGTTGAACAAGGAGGTGCTGAGCCCCAGCTGGTCCAGTTTGTGGATGAGCTGCTGGAGGATGACCGTGTTGAATGCTGAGCTGTAGTCAATGAACAGCATTCTAACGTATGAGTCTTTTCCGTCTAGGTGGGTTACAACTGAGTGGAGGGCAGTGGAGATTGCGGCGTGGGCTTATAGTCCGTGATGGTCTGCAACCCCCTCCACAGGCTCCTGGTGTCTCTGCTGTCACTGAAGTGGTTGGCTATCTTCCTGGAGTACCGTCTCTTGGCCTTCCTGATGCCGCTTGACAGATTGGCCCTGGCTGTCCTCAGGCCCGCCTCATCCCCAGTTCTGAAGGCGGCATTGCGAGCCCTCAGGAGCCTGCGGACTTCCCCTGTCAGCCATGGCTTCTGATTGGCCCGAACGGAGATGGTTTTGGTGACCGTGATGTCATCGATGCATTTCCTCATGTAGGCGGTAACGGTCTCCGTGTACTCCTGGAGGTCGGTTGTGTTGTTATAGGTGGTCGCCTGTTTGAACATGTCCCAGTCCGTTGTAAAGAAACAGTCCTGGAGTGCCTCTGAGGACCCTTCTGGCCACATCCTTATCTGTTTGATTTCTGGTTTGGTGGTTTTAACCAGAGGTGTGTATGCTGGCATTAGCATGACAGTGGAGTGGTCTGAGGCTCCAAGGTGGGGGAGGGGAATGGCTTTGTAGGCGTCACGCTGAGTGGTGTAAACATTCTGTGCGTTTACATGCAGATCTTAATCGGACTAAGCGAAAATTCGGTTTTCTCGTCCAATCGGAGTTCTCACCCTGTCCCCGTGTACATGCAGCTGAGAAATTGGAATTATTGACGGGAACGTGTCCTCCTCCCAACACTAGGGGGTGGAGTGAGTCTTTTCAGCTGGTCAGCTGCTTTCGGTTGACATATTAAATCATTATGATATGTACGATAGTTCATAATGTACGTGTTACTTATTTTGCAGATAAGGTGCACCCTATTTCTTGTGCTCATGGTGATTTTAAAAGGCAGACAAGAACGTCGTTTGCTGTTGGAGGGCTACAACAACACAATGTCTTCGATGCTACGCTTTGTGCCGTCGCTACGGACCCGAAAGTCTCGTTCTTGTTGGATGCGGGTTCGAAGCAGACTGGTGGGAGAGTTTGTGTGCAGGTTCTGCAAAGGAATGGTGTCTTCAGTTATACACACGCTCATTAAAGTGCCGACCGCGGAGGAAACTTGTGCCACTGCACGCCGTTTCCAGCAGAATAACAGCGAAATTACCAAAATAAAAACAAATCGGAAAAAACATCTTTTTGGTGTGCTTTGATTTACAAAGTTAAAATTCTTTTAACTTACAAAAAATGTGAAGGAAAAGGTAGAAATATAAATACGAACGAATATATATTTGTTCAGGGGTGCGCAAAGCTGGAGCCCTGCATTTGCTGCGCTACCTTTTTAAAAAGGTCTCCGTTGCGCGTTCCCGGTCTCACCCTCTCTCCAAATGTGAACATTATTATTCGCGTTTGCCAGGTTTTTTCGCGCCGTCTGTTTTGTTAGACGATGTAGTTCTGCGGTCATGAGTCGCGAGAGGGAAGCGTGACGCGTGCGCACTCGCATTGTCCAGTTAATAGTCCGACTAAGGCGTATACATGGCAGAGAAATTCGAATTCCAATCGCATTATCTGGGTGTCTCAATCGGAGTTCTCAAACTCCGATCATAATCGGACTAAGGTGTTTACATGCACGTGAGTTCTCCGATCATAATCGGACTAAGGCAATAATTCGAACTTCTCTAGTGCCATGTAAACGCACTGACTGTCTAGGGTATTGTTCCCTCGTGTGGGAAAGTCAATGTGTCCATACAGTTTGGGGAATACACAACCGACTTATTGTGCATTGTGCGTCAGCCAGGATTCTCCCACAATGCACTGCACCACACAGGTGCTGTTGCGGATAATGTGGAGGGACTGTGTGTATGTAGAAGATCGAGGTGTTGCCTAAGGTTATGCCGCTAAATGTTAATCAGTAACCACCAGCGCTGCGGCTGTGACAGGTTCTTATCACACACACCACTCCAAGGACACACACACACACTTTCATAATACAGTTATCTCACACACGCTGTTGTGTTAACAGTCTCTTGTTAATAAGTTCAAACTGGAGGTACACTGAAGCTTGGGGTGACAAACTGCTCTGTAGTGCAGCCTGCGTCCAAATCTGTCATCCAGGAGACGATGCAGCTGCTGGTCCAGCTGCTGGTCCAGCTTCTGTGTGCCGGACCAGTGCACACACACACACACACACACACACACACACACGCACGCACACCCTGGCCTGGATTCCTGCTGGAAGTAGGAAGGGTTAACTTGTAGCCAGTGTGTTTGGCTGGGGTGAGAGCCTGCCCCCCTGCTGTGATTGGCTGAGTCTTTTGTGGTGCAGGGTTTTGTTCCCTGAGCACTGGCTACCCGAGTTTAGGACCTTCAGGATCTGATCGCAACGCACGCTCAGTCATGGGTGAGTCCGTAAATCTGATGTTTTCCTCCTGGAGCTGGTGCTGCTGCCACTGCTGCAGCTTCTGCACTGCAGCAGTTGTAACTTTAAAGGTGCAATCTGTCAAATTCCGCTGCCACCGAGACAATTTCAAGTCGAGGTGCAAACTCTTCTTCTTCTTCTTCTTCTTCTTCTTCTTCTTCTTCTTCTTCTTCTTCTTCTTCTTCTTCTTCTTCTTCTTCTTCTTCTTCTTCTAATTCTACTTCTTCTACTTCTTCTTCTTCTTCTTCTTCTTCTTCTTCTTCTTCTTCTTCTCCTTTCTCTTCTCAGAAACTAATTTATTCACGTTCTCTGCATCTCATGGTAACTTTGAGGCTCTAATGATATTTCTGACAGAGACTTTAGTTACTGATTAGCGAAAGGCTGTGAAATGACTTTCGACCCAGTTTGCACTTGACATTGGGTCGGTCAGAGGCCCAGTCTGAGGAGGCTTGTTGTGACAGCAAAAAAATTTCAATTCTCAGTCAAACTAAAAAAAAAAATCCCTCGTAAGTTTTCCTGCAATTTTACTGATTTACATTTTGATTTGCAGCATATGCATATGTCTGCTGGTGTGAAAAAAATCCCCATCCAAGATTTTCTAAAATTAAGATCAGCTTGACAGTCAGACTTTTTTTCAGCAAAGCGACGAAAAAGAGCTGCAGGTTCCTTTAAATCACAACACAAAGCGGCGTCTTGTGTTTGTGCGTGTGTATGTGTGTGTATGTGTGACGCAGGAAGTGTTGTGTTGTGGATGTTGCTGGTTGTTTTTGTAGTTCATTGTCATCGTTCCACTTGTTAATGTGACCTTTGACACCCAGAGAGTCTACAGCTCTTCGTGTCAGTCGAGGCCCTGCAGAGTATGTGTGTGGGAGTGTGTGTGTGTGTGTGTGTGTTGCTTAAGGTTGCACTTCACTGATGAAATCTCTCCCCTCTATCTCCTCCCTGATCATGATGATGATGATGATGATGATGATGATGACCGTGACCCCTCCTCCCAGGCCGCTCCACATCCTGACACGGTTGTTTATTATCATGGACTTTTTTTTATCTTGGACTTTTGCGGAATCTGGCGTCGACCTCCACCGGAATCTGGTCAAACCAGCTGGGAAGTGGCTGCAAAAACAATCTTAGCAGCTTCTTCACGATCGTTCCCAATTGCTGTGCAAACATGCAGACTCGAGAGTCATTACTCATTCTCCATATTTGTATTCATGTTGCTGCAGAGATGAACAGCTAGCGTGTGTGGCAGTTGGAACCAGCGGGAGATAACTGATGATTAAATAAAAGTTGATTTATAACCCGTCATACTAATTAATCAATCAATCAAAAGGTTGCGTCATCAAAATCCTTTCACCTGTTTTTTTGTGTTCTGCATTGGTACAATTGTCAGATACAAAAGCACTCTCAGTTTTACAGTTTTACACGTGTTTGACGGTGATGACGGTGAAGCTCAAAAAGTTCATATTTAAGGGTAAATGATGATGCAGTGAGTCAGAAAATGTAAAAGTTGTTTTTGGCAGTGGTTTGGTGAGAGCAGGTGTTTCCAGGTTCTTTAATTAGTTGAGTGTGTGTGTGTGTGTGTGTGTGTGTGTGAGTGAGTGAGTGTGTGCGCACGCACGTGTGTGTGGTAACAAACTAATGACCCAGATCATTACTAAAAGAAAACCCTGCTGTGTATAAAACAAACACACCTGTGAAGTTTTCCACCCACTTTCCCTGAATGCCGCGGTGCAGCCCTGAATGCTACTGCCGCATGTTTTTGTTGTTGTTTTGTGTTGCAGGTTGTGGACTCGACAAACAGCGCAAACGGCCAGACAGGAAGCCTCTGGGTCTCTGCTTTTTGCTGTATTCGCTGTGCTGGGCTAATATCAATTAGCATGTGTGAGTGCAGAGACAGCTAGCTAGCCTGATAGTGTTAGCGCTGCTGTTTGATTTAGTGCTTGGTGTTGTGCCGTGCCACCCCCCGCTTACACACACACACAGACACATGCGCTGTCACTGAGGACGCTCCACATCCTGCCGCGTGACCATAAGGTCAGCTGGAGGTCGGTGGCTGTTACCCAGAATGCATTAGGCTGATTGAAAGACCTTTGCAGTGATTTACTCAGAGGTTTTCCAGATGTTCCCCAACATCCTGGAGAACCTCAGCGGTGGGCTGGACCGACCTCAGGACGGTTCCTCTTCCAATGGTCCAGGTGCTCTCAGAGCTTCTCTGTGGTTCCTCCTGGATCTCTCTCACGCTGTTCTCCTCATTCCAGCCAACTGTTCGGGATGTGGGCCGGGCTTCCGCAGTCCGCTGGACGCCATGAAGGGTGAGACGCTAGTGTGATGGGATGGCGAGATGGTGGTGGTGGAGGCGAGGCCGCCTGGTGCTCAGTGCTCCTCTGCTCCCTTTTGAAGGTCCTCGGGAAGAGATTGTGTACCTGCCGTGCATCTACCGCAACACTGAGTTCGTCAAACCTGACTACCTGGCCACCGTGGACGTCGACCCCAAGTCCCCCACCTACTCTCAGGTTGGTAGCACCTGTAGGTCTCTGGCGGGTCAGGTTTTTCTTTCCTCCTACTAAACCTGACCTAGTTGTTCAAGTATCTCCTTCTGAAACGTCCTGAAGAGAATTTTCCGCTGGCTGCTCGCTGACCCAACCCCGCCGTCACCCCTGCAGGTCATCCACCGGCTGCCGATGCCGAACCTCCGTGACGAGCTGCACCACTCCGGCTGGAACGCCTGCAGCAGCTGCTTCGACGACGCCTCCAAGAAGAGGAACCGCCTGATCCTGCCATCTCTCATCTCCTCCAGGATCTACGTGGTGGACGTCGGGACCGACCCTCGAGCTCCACGGCACCACAAGGTGCAGGCACTTCCATGCAATCACACTTATGGTCATAAATTGTAGTGTTTGATGGAGAAGATAAAAAATCTACCGCAGTCAATCTGCCTCAGTAGGTCAGTCAGCGTCCAGGTTCAGGGGATTTTAGCATGCGTTCTGGAGTGGGCCTGTTGGCGGTGCTCTCTCTGGGCCTGCCTGGATTCTTCACTTAGCCTGTGGGGTCTTGTGAGGAGAAGGAGGAGGAGGAGACTGCTTCCCTCTGTTGTGTCAACAAGTTGATGTGAGGACGTGCAAGAGATGATCCAGCACTGGCTGCTCGTTCGGGGTCACCCTTCAAGTGTGTATGGCCTTGTGTACAAGAAGAAAAGTGGGGTTATGAGAAGTACAGCGATTTCTGGTCTGCACTCCAGATGGACTCCATCACAACACTTGTGCAGCCCCAAGGAGGGTTCCAGAGTCTGGGCTCAGCCAAGAGACTCTGGACAGGTCCAACAATGAAGAGGACTTTGACATCCCCTCGGAGCCAATATTCTGTTTACAGCTGCTCCTAGCTGGAACTGCTCACTGTTAGAACATCTGGGCTGCAGGATCCTAGAGTCAATCTCGGGGTTCTGACGTCCACACTTGTCTCCTCAGATGGTGGAACCGGTGGACCTGTTCTGGAAGTGTGGCCTGGCCAACCCTCACACCACCCACTGCCTGGGCAACGGCCAGATCATGATCAGTAGTGTGGGAGACCCGGCCGGCAATGGCAAAGGTGAGTCACCTGCACATGGCAGGTACACTGTTGCCGCCCTACGGGTGGACCCTGACACTGCCTCCCACCTGCCTCAGGTGGCTTTATCCTGCTGGACGGCCAGACCTTTGAGGTGGTGGGTAACTGGGAGCACCCTCGGGGAGGCGGCGCCGTTTGGGTACGACTTCTGGTACCAGCCAAGACACAACGTGATGATCAGCACTGAGTGGGGGGCTCCTAAAGCCCTGGCCAACGGCTTTGACGTGGCCCACGTGGCAAAAGGTGAGTCCAGAGGAGAACCACGTCTGGTAAACCAATCTAGAGGCAGCGGAGCTTGTTGGGTTTTGACGGTCGCTGACCAACGTTCATCGGCTCCTCTGCTGGTGTTCCAGGCCTGTATGGTACCTGCATCCACGTGTGGGACTGGACCACCCACAGGAAGCTGCAGACACTTGACCTGGGCAAGGAGGGCGCTATTCCCCTGGAGGTGCGCTTCCTCCACGAGCCCAGCGCTCCTGAGGGCTACGTGGGATGTGCTCTGTCAGGAAATGTCTTCAGATTCTACAAGACGGACGTGAGTGTTTCCTCTCTCAGCAGCAACTCCACAACTGCTCCTGGCCTCCAGGTCTCCAACCTTCTCTAGCCTTCCCCAACCTCCTCCCTGTGTATGTTTGATAGAAAGGTGACTGGGCTGCGGAGAAGGTGATCAGTGTCCCCAGTAAGAAGGTGGAGGGATGGCTGCTGCCCGAGATGCCTAGTGAGTACCAGCGCTCTCAGTGGGTGCAGCTATAGTTCCACTTCACGATCTTCAATGGACTCCTGCAGAGGAGCTCTGAAATATTTTCACCTTTTGGAAGCAAAACCAGGGAACCCAGCTCCCTGGTTAGCTTAACAATGCACAACTGGACCACCTGTCTGTCTCTCTGACTGTCCCTCTCTCTCTGTCTGTCTGTCCAGGTCTGATCACAGACATCCTGATCTCGCTGGATGATCGTTACCTTTACTTCAGTAACTGGCTGCATGGTGACATCAGACAGTATGACATCACAGACAGGCGGAACCCCCGATTGGTCGGACAGGTATGACTACCAGTTTGGGTGTCTGTTGGATCACAGGTGGTGGGAGCTCAGACTGAGGTGCAGGTGTCTCCTGCAGGTGTTCCTGGGTGGCAGCATCATCAACGACAGCAAAGTCAAGGTGCTGGACGACCCCGAGAACCAGCCACAGCCCCAGCCACGCATCATCAAGGTACCACAGACAGGAGGCAGTGAGATAGTCAGTTCTCAGCAGGCAGGTGCCTGATTGGTGTTGATGGCTCCACCTGTCTGTCTCTCTGTCTGTCTGTCTATCAGGGGAAACGGATCCCTGGAAGTCCCCAGATGCTCCAGCTGAGTTTGGATGGTCGCAGGCTCTACGTCACCACGTCCCTCTACAGCGGCTGGGACAAACAGTTCTACCCCGACATGATCAAGTCAGTCCCACCAACACTGTCTGTCTGTCTATCTGACTGCCTGACTGTTTCTACCTGTCTGACTGTCTCTGCATGACAGACTGTCTGGCTGTGTGACTGCTGTCTATCTGACTGTCTAACTGAATATCTGTCAGTCTGTCTGTCAGACTGTCTGTCTGCCTGTCTGTCTGTCTGTCTGTCTATCTGTCTGTCTGCCTGTCTGTCTATCTGACTCCCGTCTGTCTGTCCGTCCGTCCTTAGGGAAGGTTCGGTGATGATGATGATTGACGTGGACACGGTTAAAGGCGGCCTCTCTGTCAACGAGGACTTCCTGGTGGACTTTGGCAAAGAACCCGACGGTCCGGTTCTGGCCCACGAGATCCGATACCCCGGCGGCGACTGCACGTCCGACATCTGGCTGTAAACACAGTGTCATCAGGAAGTCGAGGTGGACGCCATCCAGCCGCTAAATGTTTAGCTTCATGTTAATCACCAGTAGTCACAGTGGACATGATTGATTTTATCACTTCCTGTCTCTACTTCCTGTTGACGGTCCACTCACAAGAAGTGGAGACTCACTGGAGTCAAACAGTGAGACGGCTGCACTCTGTCTGCTTCTCTGAGCTCTTCAAGGTTTCTGTAGAAAAAACACCTGCAATGTAACAATCTGATCAGCTTTCAGTCATAGTCACAGTTATGCTTTGTCCTACAGCGCCACCTACTGCTCAAACTGTAACATCTTGTAATTTGAATAAATCTGCATCTGGCCAGTGTTTGTCTCCACTTTTTACCTGTGGACCATGATGTCACCCCACTGCTGACCTTAGGTATTTCTCTCACAGTTATTTATCTCTTGAAAAAGCTGATTTAAATCTTACAAATGTAGTGAAATTCAGTTCATTATACACACACACTTGGACTCACACTTGGACCCATTCCAAACAGAACACAACTTACACAGGCTACAACTGTCGAGCGACCCTGATGATTGGCAGAATGGACTCATGATCATGTGGGGCGGAGTTATCTTCGGAATAAGGCGCGGCTACAAACTGCAGAAGTCATGACCAGTTTTTGATGAACGTGTGTGTGTGTGTGTGTGTGTGTTGGTGAGATCAACTGAGAGATTAATTAATGAAGAAAACCAAATGAATACAGAAATCATGCGACGCAACGAAATCATCGTCATAGCACTGCGCAAAGGCTTTTGCCAATTCCCAAAAATCCGAAGGATGCTCCAAATGCGCCCTCGAACTGCTATCCTTTACGTCCTTCTATATCCCAAGATTCTTTGCGTGCTGCTGCAAAGCATCCTGGGATCCTGCGAAGTCAGCTGAAAATGCGGCATCTACTGGCAAAAACACGACATATAAATTTAAGTATTTAAATTTCACATAAAATATTCAGTTTTGAACTAAGGGTTTTTACTATTTACTATTACTAATTTGAACATCCAACGCCATCGTTAGATGGCAAACCGGGGTTGGCCAGCAGTGGGGAACGGCGGTGACGCAACCAGGAAATACGCCGAAGGCTAGACCGTCCCGTGTGGTTACCGGTGAGGCGGGTTTTGGTTCGTCCTTCTCGGCCGGGTCCTTTGGAGGACGCTTCCTTCCTCCGAAGGATGCAGACCCTGAATTGAGACACAGCCTCAGTGTCAAATTCTGAATAGTTCCATCCATCCATCCATCCACTTTCAATCCCCTCTTCCTCCTGCTCTCAGGGTGTGGGAGTCTGCTGGTGTATCTCCCAGCTGTCACAGGGTGAAGGTGGCCACTTTATTAGGGACACATAGAGACACACAACCATTCACACTCACACACACAAACCTACTGACAATCTAGAGTTTCCAATTGACCTCACATGCATGTTTTTGGAGTGTGGGAGGAAGCTGGAGAACCTGGAGAGGTGCCAGCAGACACACAGAAGGTGCAAGCTCCACACAGAAAGGCTCCAGGCCATCGAACTGTTGGAATTATACATTTGTAAATATGATTCTGATGTCAGTGCCAGGTCACAATCAGGCCACCAACAGTGGGAAACGAAGTCCTGCTCATCCCTCGTGTGCATCTGACGCCAGCAGGCGTCGCAACAGCGCCGGAAACTCTCAAGCAAAACTAGCAGAAGAAGACGTGACACCGCGCCCGCCCCCTGGTGGCTGTGAGTTGTTGTTGTCATGAGGATAAGACTGAATCAATGGAGGAGACAAAGTGGCGATAAAACGACGTCGCTGAAGCCACTGAAGTGTCAGCAGGTAGGACCGAGCCACCTGCCGACAGAGAGCCAACATCCGACCGAGCCGGAGCTAGCTGTGTTAGCCTAGTGTTGCACTGAGCGGAGTTAGCAACAGTTGGCCTGATGCGTAGCCGGCGGATGCTAATGCTAAACCTAAACCCCAGTGACTGTGGATGTGGAGCTACCACGGTGAGTCGGGAGCGGAGGCTCCGGGTTTCTGTGCGGCTGTCGTCCCCGGAGCGGCGCTTCAAGTCCCCGGATGATGATGCTAATGTGGCTAGCGGTTAACGGTGACCACTCGGCTAACTGCGCATCCGTGTGCCTTACGTGAAGCTAAACCCAGCCAACCACTCCCGAGCGGCAGGGCGTACATGTAATAAGGGCTTGAAAAAGCTTGAATAAAATAACTTTTTCAGATATAGTTTCAACTTTCTAACGTATATCCCTATCCGGCGCGTTCGCTTGTGAGCTCAGCTAGCATTAGCTGACTGCGGCTAAATGTGTATTAAAGTGGAGCTGTAACGGAACCAGTCTGTCCAAACACTGATTTGACGAGAATTTGTTCAACTGCATCAGACCCAATGTGGAACATTTAAAGCCCCCCCGTGGATCTATAGATTTTGTCTACTAAAAGACGTGTAAACAGAGGGTCCGAAGTTCTTGATGGAACTTTGTTCCCTGTAGAAAACCTCATTGTTCATCAGCAGATAAGTGGAGGCTGGGAGATCAATCACTGAGTCGCTTATCACTGTGTGAGTAGCGACATTTCATCGCTGTCAGCTTTTGCTGACTGTTGATCTCCACCCTTCAGTTTCTAGACTTGGTTCTGCAGGGGTCCCGTTCACGTTTCCATCTGAACTGATTGACGGCTGTGATCAGTGTTGTTGATTTGCATCCCAATAGTTTTCAGTGTCCTGATCTCACATGCAAGTTAAAGTTGCAGACGACCTGGAGACAAACAGAGTCCTGGATCCTTCTTTGACCATTGTCTCTGTGTTTCAGTGGAGGAAGGCGGAGCTTCAATGATGGAGGACGCTGAGGTGGAACTATCTCCAGTCCCATCTGACCAGAACAGCCCGTGCCCTTCCCCCTCCCTCTCCATCTCCTCCTCCTCCCCCTCACTGTCCCTCCCCTCCACGCCGTCGTCGTCCTGCGGCGCCCCCCAGGCCGCCACACCCCCCCTGGAGGTCATCAGCGAGGGCTTGGCCGACCTGAGCCTGGTCATCGACGCCGAGGTGGCCCACCTCGCCTGCCAGGAGGTCCTGCAGAAGGTGAAGAAGAGGCAGGAGGTTACCGATGTGGTGGTGGGCGGCGGTGGCGACCGCTGCGAGGAGGAGGAGGGGCCAAACCCAGAACGTCCCGCCCACGTGGCCCTGAGCACCACAGCGCCGCCGCCGCCGCCATCGAAGATCCGCGAAGAGGACGACGTGGAGGGCCCCTCCCCCAGCTCGGTGAAGAGCGCCCGACGGCGCCAGAGACACAACCCCTCCAAGCAGTCGTGGCTGCTGCGGCTGTTTGAGTCCAAGCTGTTTGACGTCTCCATGGCCATCTCCTACCTGC
This sequence comes from Thamnaconus septentrionalis, assembly GCA_009823395.1. NCBI lineage: Eukaryota > Metazoa > Chordata > Actinopteri > Tetraodontiformes > Monacanthidae > Thamnaconus > Thamnaconus septentrionalis. The sequence continues at coordinate 21,587,094 of CM020511.1, forward strand.
ACAAGTCCAAGGAGCCCGGCGTGCAGGCCTACATCGGCAACCGCCTCTTCAGCTTCGCCCACGAGGAGGTGGACTTCTACCTGCCGCAGCTGCTCAACATGTATATCCACATGGACGAGGACGTGGGCGATGCCATCAAGCCGTATGTGGTGGGTGATGCTTCACACTCCTGCTGGGCGTGGTTTCACCAGCACCTACTCAACTAGTTTGTTCAGTGGCGCCCCGTGCTGCTCAGGTGTGTGTGTGTTTGCTTCTTTTCTCACGCTGCGTGTGGTCGTGCAGGTGCACCGCTGCAGACAGAGCATCTCCTTCAGCCTGCAGTGTGCCTGGCTCCTGGGGGCCTACTCCTCCGACATGCACATCTCCACCCAGCGCCACTCCAGGGGCACCAAGCTGCGCAAGCTCATCCTGTCGGACGAACTCAAGCCCGCCGGGCCGCGGGTCCGCAGGGAGCCGCTCAGCCTCACGCCCTTCTGCCCTGTCTCGGCCCTGCCCGCCGGCCCCGGGCCCCTGGGAGGAGCGGGGGACCACGGCCTCTCTCCCTCCAAACGGACCCACCAGCGCTCCAAGTCGGACGCCACTGTGAGCATCAGCCTGAGCAGCAACCTGAAGAGGACAGCCAGTAACCCCAAGGTGGAGAGCAGCGCCGACGAGGTAAGCCATCAATCACAGCCTCCCACACGTTACCCCAACTTCAGCAGCGCAGGAGGCTTGCAGTACCGCTTTGTGCCTGTAAGAGCCTCTCGGTTTCGTATAAACGTTCCACAGAAGAAGAGAATTTCAACAGCGCGTTGAAACAATAGAAGAACCCCAGTAGGTTCTCATCCTGCTCTGTAGCCTCCTGGCCAGCAGATGGCAATGCAGCGAGCGAGTGCTCCTTGTCATGCGTGGTGAGCCTCCATCCAGAGTTGTCTGTTTCCTCTGTACTGCAGTATTTGGAGTAACTCACTTACTTCCCACTAGCAGCTCTCTGTCTGAATTCACCCAGACGCTTCCTGGATAAACAGGAAGTTGTGTGCGGTGCCCTACAGGGGTTAGCAGGTTAGCAAATGCCACCAGAACCTGAAGCTGTGGAGTGATGAGGAGGAAACTGGGATTTTGGGTTGAATTCTCCCTTTAAATGTGTTCCGTCCAGATTGTATACTGGATTGTGTACTGGTTTCAGGTCAGTTTTATTTAGTGACGCTAGCAACACTAACGATTGTAAAGCTCCAGCAGAGCCAGCAGCGGCCTGTGGCTTCTCTGCTGCCCCCCTGTGGCCGTGGAGGCTCACTCCTGTTCTGTCCCCTTGTGATGTCACACCTTATTCTGTTTAACCTCCTCAGGACGGCAGCAGCTCAGACAGTCTGGAGAGCGACTGTGGTCCCGTAAGTCCACCAGCATCACGCCCTCTCTCCAGGGTGCATTGTGGGAAGTGGAGGTCGTGGGTGTTGTTCTGGTTCTGGTTGTGGTTGTTGCGGTGATGACGCAGACGTTCAGCTGTGTGGGGGACGACTCAGCCGACACTTGTTAAATCTTCTCGTCCAATCGGCTGTGGATGTGAGGACATGGGTCAGCCAATCAGGAGGCCCCTCCTCAGCGGGTCGGTCCACCTTCCCGTCAGTGAACGCCTCTCAGAACCTCCCCGCCTGCACAAAGCTTCCAAACAGGGGAGGAGCAGCAGCAGCAGTAGTCATGGGGTTGGGAGGGGCTCATGTGACCTCAGTGGGCGTGGCCAACAGTGGGCATCACCCAAGATGCAACATTTGCACACGTCAACACAGATGCACACGGATGTTGTTGTGTCTGTTGTGTGCTGTTGGTGCTGAGGTGATTGTCTTTGGCCACGCCCCCCACCCCGTGGCTGCTGATTGGTCGATGTGTTTGTCTCTGACTCTGAGATTTGTTCACTGACCCCCCTTCTCCCCCCCATGATCTCATCACTTCCTGTGGCTTTTTTGCACGCCAAATTGCTCCTGATCCACGGGGTGGCGTCCCCTACCTGTTTGCCTGCGTGATGATGTCACCCTCTGACCTCTGACCTCTGACCCAGCAGCCGGTGCGCCTGGCGCCCCAGCGGGAGTTCATCAAGTCCCTGATGGGCATCGGGAAGCGGCTGGCGACGCTGCCCACCAAGGAGCAGAAGACGCAGCGGCTGGTGTCGGAGCTGTCGCTGCTCAACCACAAGCTGCCCGCCAGGGTCTGGCTGCCCACCGCCGCCTTCGACCACCACGTGGTGCGAGTGCCACACACACAGGCCGTGGTGCTCAACTCCAAGGACAAGGTCTCTCACACACACACACACACCTGGGGGGAGCTGCTGTCTGTGATGCTGCTGCTTAACCAGGGTGATGTCACTCACAGTTGGTCATGTGACACCTCTCCACCTCTGTGCCCTCCCCACCCCCTCCACCAGGCCCCCTACCTGATCTACGTGGAGGTCCTGGAGTGCGAGAACTTCGAGACGTCCAGCGTCCCCGTCAGGATCCCGGAGAACCGGATCAGGAGCACGCGTTCAGTGGAGAACCTGCCGGACTGCGGCATGACGGCGGAGCAGCGGGCCGGCAGCTTCTCCACCGTCCCCAACTACGACAACGACGACGAGGCCTGGTCCGTGGACGACATCGGAGAGCTGCAGGTGGAGGTGAGACTCTGGGGGGGGAGGGGCCAGGGGGAGAGGGAGGGGCCTAGCTCAACCTCTGTGTGTGTGTGTGTGTGTGTGTGTGTGTGTGTGTGTGTGTGTGTGTGTGTGTGTGTGTGTGTGTGTGTGTGTGTGTGTGTGTGTGTGTGTGTGTGTGTGTGCAGCTGCCGGAGGTCCACGCCAACAGCTGCGACAACATCAGCCAATTCTCGGTGGACAGCATCACCAGCCTGGAGAGCAAAGAGCCAGTGTTCATCGCTGCTGGAGACATCAGGTACACACACACACACACACACACATACACAAATTTTCAAATTCTTTATTTTTATAAAAGGGACAAAGTACATTGATCAACATTTCACTCAGTCACTCAGATGACTCTAGTTGTCTAGAGTCACTGGGTCGGTGGGTCACGTGGCACCTGGTTGTGCTGATAGTCACATGACTCCCACCCCCCCCCCAGACGGAGGCTGTCAGAGCAGCTGGCCCAGGCCCCCACCACCTTCAAGAGGGACCCTGAGGACCCCTCAGCCGTGGCCCTGAAGGAGCCCTGGGAGGAGAAGGTCCGGTAGGTGGAGCCACACCGACCAGTGTGTGTGTGTGTGTGTGTGTGTGTGTGTGTGTGTGTGTGTGTGTGTGTGTGTGTGTCCTGGCTGAGGACCTGAGCTGCTCCTGTCTGCCCCCTGCAGGAGGATCAGAGAAGGCTCTCCCTACGGCCACCTGCCCACCTGGAGGTTACTGTCGGTCATCGTCAAGTGTGGAGACGACCTGCGGCAGGAGCTGCTGGCCTACCAGGTGCTGCAGCAGCTGCAGGTGAGCCCCCCACCCCTCATCACTCCTTCTATTCCTCCCCGCCTTCTCTTCAGCCTCCCTGCTCCTCCTCCTCCTCCCTCCTAACATGCACTCCCACTTTTCCTTTTTTTTTTTCAACTTCTCCTCCACCTTTTTCCCCTTCATCCTTCTCCTTTCTCCTGCCTCCATCCCTCTGCTCCTCCCTGCTTTTCTCCAACCCCCTACCTCACCTCCTCTAACCGCAGTGTGTCACTGTCTCCCCCTGCAGTCCATCTGGCAACAGGAGAGGATTCCTCTGTGGATCAAGCCCTACAAGATCCTGGTGCTGTCGTCGGACAGCGGGATGATCGAGCCGGTGGTGAACGCCGTGTCCCTCCACCAGGTGAAGAAGCAGAGCCAGCTGTCGCTGCTGGACTACTTCCTGCAGGAGCACGGCGCCCCCACCACCGAGGCCTTCCTCTCCGCCCAGAGGAACTTTGTGCAGAGCTGCGCCGGCTACAGTCTCATCTGCTACCTGCTGCAGGTCAAGGACAGGTGAGTGGGCGGGGGGTGGGAGGGTGAGTGGGTGAGTGGGCGGGGCCAGTGAGAAGGTCGCCTGACCGAATGCCGTCCCTTTAGGCACAACGGCAACATCCTGCTGGACGCCGACGGCCACATCATCCACATCGACTTCGGCTTCATCCTCTCCAGCTCCCCCAAGAACCTGGGCTTCGAGACCTCGGCCTTCAAACTCACCGCAGAGTTCGTGGACGTGAGTCTCTGGGAGGGTTGGGGGGGCAAACTGTTTGACTGGTGGGCAATATAGGGTTCTTGAATATGACAGAGGGGCTGGAGCAGCAGCAGATGGATGGAGTGTTTTGGTGAGCCACCTCATAGGAGGAAAAAAAAGTTTGCAGTTATGGAGTTTACCCATGTCTGGCCTAGAACCACCACCTAGAGCAAGAATGGCCATAGAACCACCTAGAGCAGACGTGGGCAAAGTACGGCCCGCGGGCCACATCTGGCCCGCTGCGTGTCTCAGTCCAGCCCGCGTGAAGCCAGTCATAAATCAACAAAGCAACGAAAACTTCAACGACACATTACCGTAGCGCGATAGCGATCCCTCTCCCCCTGGCTGATGTTGCGCGCTCAGACAGCAACGGCTCAGCATATGCGCGTGACCGCCGCTTGTATCTACACAGATAAATGACCTCAAATGGAGTTAAGAGAGAAGACGCGCTGAGACGCGTCAAAACGCGTCAAAGAACCCGGCAAGGGACCCGGGTTGAAATCGGCTCTAATCGGAGCGCCCCGATCGGCTCGGCTCCCTCTGGTCCGATCGGAGCCGAGCCTCAGTAAGTCAAAATAAGCCATAAAGTCAAAACATTCTTTAGTGAAAGAAGAGGGAGGAGTATGCGTCGTAACGTGTGCTTTTTAAGTGCTAAATAGTCCCGATACCAGCTTTTTGACAGGTTTTTGACATGTAGAACTGAGTTATGTCGCTAACGTTAGCTGCTGCTTGTATATGTCATGTCAGTCATTTTTAGACAATGAAGAGAAAGTCCACAGACATCTCTTCTTATTTTAAGAAGAGTATTAGAACAGGAGAGAAAGAGACGACAAGGCAGCAACAGAGGCTTAGTGAGGAGGGGGAGAAGGAGGGGGAGAAGGAGGAAGAGGAGGATGGAGTAGAGGAAAATACAGAGCAGGATACACAGCGTCAATAACAGAGCCAGAAGCCAGGCAGGACTCAACAAAAGCAGCTGCTCAACCTTTTCCTGGACCAACAGGTGAAATTATGACTGTTTGGCCTTAATAATGAAATTGACGGCTAGGCTAGATAGTTATGTCATCTGGAGAAATGTATGTTTTGTTTAGTGTGTTTCCATTAAATTACAAATCATGACATAATAAATGAAAGCTTGTTTATTGATAGTTGAGTTTCATTTGTCTGAATAGAAATACCTATAGGCTATTATTACAGCTATAATTGATAGTTCATTATTATTGTTATTACTACTACCATTATTATTATTTTAATGTCAGAATAACTGATTTTGCCTCTGGTTTATCATAGATATCTCCCAGTCAAGAGCAGAGCAGAGTCTGTGCACATTAGATCATGAGTAACATTAAATATAACACAATAAACCAAAGTATATCAGTAGGCATTTCCTTAAGTCTTTCTGATAGTATACAGTATAAAGAGATCCTGAAATGATGACTTTTAGTTTTGGTGTGCCACCCCAAGCTTTTAAGTGTCCCCATCTGGCCACCCCGATGAAAACTTTCTGGAGGCGCCACTGCTAGAACCATGCTGGACTGCATAGACCAGGGGTGGGTGCAACTGCCACAGTGGGGTCTAGAATGTGCAAGAGGGGGGTAGCAGAGCAGCAGCAGATGGATGGAGTGTTTTGGTGAGCCGCCTCATAGGAGGAAACGATCCATCATGTAGAAAACATGTTGCTTTAATGTCATTGGAAAATGAAGCAAAGCAAAGTTGCAACCAAAATGACTCGGTAAACACTGGAAACATGGAGGAGATACAGCTGTTTGTTGACTGACTGTTAATATCATTTCTTCAAGTTCGGTTTAAGGGTTGGATTAGAAAGCTGTCTTCTTGGCTGACTAGTCTCTCTCTCTCCACCACCCCCACCCCCAGGTAATGGGCGGTCCAGACGGCGACATGTTCAACTACTACAGGATGTTGATGCTTCAGGGTCTGATCGGCGCCAGGAAGCACATGGACCGAGTCCTGCAGATTGTGGAGATCATGCAGCAAGGTACTGCGGACACACACACACACACACACACACAGAGCTGTCAGTCAGCACTGACCCCGACCCTCCCCCTCCCCTCCCTCTCCAGGTACCCAGCTACCCTGCTTCCACGGCAGCAGTACCATGCGCGGCCTGAAGGAGCGCTTCCACATGTCTCTGACGGAGGAGCAGCTGCAGCTGCTGGTGGACCAGCTGGTGGACGGATCCATGAGGTCTCTGACCACCAAGCTGTACGACGGCTTCCAGTACCTCACCAACGGCATCATGTGACCCGCCAGCGCCACCACCAGGGTGCTGAGAGACTTGCAGCAGAGCGTTGGAGACCCTCGCCACTCGTCCTGCTTTATAACTGGACCGTCTCTAGCTCCGCCCCCTTTAGTGCCTCCTCTTTTCTAGCCCCGCCCCTGCCCCTGCCCCACCACCTCCTTTAGCTCCTCCTCGTGTCTCTTCTGTCGACCACCTCAATATTTTTGTGTTTCCTTTCCTGTTTCCTCCTCATCTTCATCGTCATGGGACAGACGTGGTGGGCAGCCCTTCCCTGATTGGCTGTTCAGCAGGACTCAGAGCCAATCAGAGAGCAGCCGGGTTTTTAGTTTGGATCCACGAGCAGACAGAAGGGGCTGCATGACTGTTTGTTCATTAAAACTAAACCACTGGGGGCTAGAGCGCCCCCTATCAGTCTCCTGTGAAATGGAAGCAGCCGCCCGCTGCTGCGATAAAGACTTGATATATTTCAGATGAATCAATGAAATCAGAAAATGTTGGAATGAAAGCGATGAAATAAGAAGCGAGTTTTCTGGCTGCCTGTTGTTGTTGTTGTTGTTGTTGTTTTGGGAGGAATTTTGGAAGCATTCCAGTCGACAAAATAACAACATCACTGACACTCCAGTCAGACAGCAGAGCCAGACATGACCTCACTTCCTGTTTTAAATTTGAGAAACAAAACATGATTGTGTCCTTTTAATTTTTGTTCTTTTTTTTTTAGTTGTGTGTTTTATTTCCTGTTTGTCTTCCTTTTTATTTATTACACTAAGTTTTGTCTCCTGATCAACCTGTTGAATAAAACATGAACTGACGTTTCCATCAGAATTCCAACATGAAAAATGCTTCCTGCTCGCTGTTGTCGATGTTATCACTGTGCTGCTTTAATTGTAATCATCAACGCTGTGGCGCGACCTTTGCACACTCACCTGGACTCCAGCACCTCTGACTCCCATCATGCACTGTGGCTCGTTCATGATTCCGACAGTTTCAACTCACTCGTCATGTCATTTTAACTTCTGTTTCGAATTTAAAAAAACGAAAAAAACAAAACAAAAAAATCAACAAGATGCTGAAGAGCTACCAGACTACTGCGGTTTCACTTTTGAACACAAGGGGACAGTGCAGCTCCTGCTTAGTGACTTGTGGACTCCGTTACCCAGAGTTCTACCTGCAGAAGGAGGAGGCGGGGCTCTACCTGCCCACACCTGCACAGAGTTGAGAAGGAAGAAAAGTCGGCGGAGAAACAGTCGGATAATGTTGACCCGTGCAGTTCGGTCCTGATCCACCGACCCGAACCCACCCGATCCGGACTTAACTGGTCCCGGTCCGGTCCGAGCCCACCTGGAACTGGGATCCTCCTCCAACTCCAACTCCTACCACAACTTTTCCCAAGCAGGAAGTGAGAGAGCAGGAGGAGGCGACAGCAGACATGGTGAGTAGAGCCAGCAGCTGGTCCTGGTCCTGGTCCAGGTCCTGGACCGGACCCGGGACTGGTCCCGGCGCTTCTTCTGTCCAAACCTCCTGGTCCTGGTGTCCGGGTCCAGGTGTCCAAGTCGGGTTCTGAACCGGGTTCTGATGCTCTTTTCGGTGATTTTTCCGGGTCAGAATCTTTGTTAATGTTGCTGAAGTTGGTTCTGATCTAGTACCGGTCCGTCTCTGGTTCCGATGCCGGTCCATTGAGGGATCTCCAGGTTGCTTTGCGTCACTTCCTTCCTCTGACGGACGCAGATGATGGTACAATGAAGACGGGAACGGATCAGAACCCAACAGCTGACTGGACTGTTGACGTTCCCGCCTGTTTCCAGCTGATCGGATTCCGAACGAGGCTGCGACACCTACAGGACGCCACGAGGGACAAAATCTGACCGTGAAGCGGTTCTTGATAGCTCACGTCCATCTGCTCGAAGAGCGAAGAAGAAGAAACGGGTTGACAAGAAACTGGCCCCCTTTTAGATACATTCACCACTTGACTGCTTTAATTATCAAACTTTTCATTTATCTTTCAAGTCTTGACATCATGTTTAGCTACAACCTTAAATTCACTGTAATTATTTATTCTTAGAGTCTGCAGCATTTTGTAGAAAACCCTCCCCCTCAAAAAAAAAAAACCCCAAAAAATCAATAAGACATGTTTTAAAGCAGGGTCACAGCCTCCCGACCCACAATGCACCAGTGTTTCACTGGAGACACACACACACACACACACACACACACACACACACACAGGCAGGCTGCAGTGCCAGGTGTGGACATGTTGAGGCGTCGCTGCAGCACAACATGACCCCACATGACAAAAGGAATTCTGTGAATTCCACGGCTCAGACTGAGGCGGAGACACGAACCAGCCAATCAGCCCGGCCCATACCTGGAGGCGTCCTGACCTGGAGGGTGTAGACCAGGAGGGGGAGCAACCTTTTGACTGGTGGGCCACAGTGGGTTGTAAGAGGGGGGTAGCGGAGCAGCAGCAGATGGATGGAGTGTTTTGGTCAGCCACCTCATAGGAGGAAACAATCTATCATGGGATATGGAGAAAACATGTTGCTTCAATGGAAAATGAAGCAAAGCAAAGTTGCAACCAAATCAGTGTCTTTGAAGCCCCATCAGGGTGTTTAGCTCTGAGAACCACCTAGAATCATCCAGAACCACCCAGAACCACCAGGGTGTTTAGCTCTTTATTGAAATGACTATACATGTGTATGTATGACTTGTAACCCACCCAGAGTTGGAATAAATGTGGGTCATGTGTCCCAGCAGTCCTCACCTGCGCTGTCATTATGCCCCGCCCCCCACAGGGTAGCAAGGAGCGTTACCATTGGCAGGCCCAGAACGTGAAGGTGAGCGGCGTGGACGACATGGTGCTGCTGAGCAAGATCAACGAGGACGCCATCACCGACAACCTGAAGAAGAGATACATGGACGACTACATCTTCGTATCCTTCCACTCCAAACAGGAAGTTTGCTCCGCCCATTCCTCACACACTCACACACCTGGGCAGGTGTTTCATAGATTTCCTTTAGTTTTTGATGAGTAGAAGAGCTGTTTGTTGGACGCTAGCCTTGCAAAACAACACTGAGTGCAGTAATGGCCAGTGTTCACTTCTCCACATTTGGATGTTTGATTCCTGGTTCTGGTTCTTGACCTGGTTCCTCCACCAAGACCTACATCGGCCCAGTTCTGATCTCCGTCAATCCCTTCAAGCAGCTTCCCTACTTCACTGAGAGGGAGGTGGAGCTCTACCAGGGGGCGGTGAGACCACACACTCGTCCTGCATCCATCCATCATCCCTCTTTCATCTATCCATTATGCATCCATCTATCATCCATCATCCATCTATTATCCATCTACCCATCATACATACTGTATGTCCATTCTTCCATCCATCCATCCATCCATCCATTCATTCATCCTCCCATCCATCTATCGTTCATCCATTATCTACCATCATCCATCCGTCCATCCATCCATCCATCCATCTATATACCATTCATTCTCCAGGCGCAGTACGAGAACCCTCCCCACATCTATGCACTGGCTGACAACGTGTACAGGAACATGATGATTGACAGCGAGAACCAGTGTGTCATCATCAGGTAGGCAGGGGCCTGTGACAAACATTCTTTGATTCAAGCTGATTGGTCCTTGCACCGCTTTAATTTTTATTATTAACTTTTTTTGAGCGTGCGTGTTGCTGCCTATTTTTTATTTTCCTGTTTCTCCTGTTGGGCTGCAGCGGTGAGAGTGGAGCCGGAAAAACCGTTGCGGCCAAATACATCATGAGCTACGTGTCCAAAGTGTCCGGAGGCGGAGACAAAGTCCAGGTAGACCAGTAGGGGGCCACACCAGGGAGAGACACAAGCTATTGGCTTAGCATCATAACAACACTCCTGCTGATGTGTGTTGCTGTTGTTGTTGTTGTTGTTCTTGTTGTGCAGCATGTCAAGGACATCATCCTGCAGTCCAACCCCCTGCTGGAGGCTTTTGGTAACGCCAAGACTGTCCGCAACAACAACTCCAGCAGATTTGTGAGTTGTGTAGCAGGAAGCTGCTTCAGACGCACAATGTCCATGTTCTGCCTTCCTCACACTGATTGGCTTCCCCCACTCTACCTTGTCCTCCTGCTCCTCCTCCTCCTCTACCCACCTCCACCTCCTCCTCCTCCTTGCAGGGGAAGTACTTTGAGATCCAGTTCGGTCGGGGCGGAGCTCCTGACGGTGGGAAAATCTCCAACTTCCTGCTGGAGAAAAGTCGAGTCGTCTCCCAGAATCCTGGAGAGAGAAACTTCCACATTTACTATCAGGTACACAACACACTGCACAACACACAACACAATGAACTGCACAGCACACAACACACTGCACGACACACAACACACTGCACTACACTGCAGACTCACTGCTGCTTGGGTTACTAGCTGTGTGCCAGTGTTCCTGTTGTACATTTCCTCTCTGTGACCTTTGACCCCTGCCCTCAGCTCCTGGAGGGGGCGAGCAGCGAGCAGAGGGAGAACCTGGGGGTCACGACCCCTGACTACTACTCCTACCTCAACCAGTCAGGCACTTACACGGTGGAGGACGTCAACGACAAGAGGGAGTTCTCCGACACCATGGTGGGTGGAACCAGCAGGACGCTGCAGCTCCACCGCTGCTGAGGCGTGGTATGACGTGTGTGTGTGTGTGTGTGTGTGTGTCTCAGGAGGCCATGTCGGTGGTGGGCCTGTCTCCTGAGGAGCAGGACGCCGTGCTGCAGCTGGTGGCTGGGATCCTCCACCTGGGGAACATCAACTTCAGGGAGGAGAACAACTACGCTGCAGTGGAGAGCCAAGACTGTGAGACACACAACCACCACAACCACTACATAACACCACACCACAACCAGACATGTGACTGTGACTCTGTGTGTGTGTCAGTCCTGGCCTTCCCCTCCTTCCTGCTGGGTGTCTCCCAGGAGGGAATGTGCAAGAAGTTGACCAGCCGGGTGATGGACAGCAAGTGGGGGGGGAAGACGGAGAGCATCTCAGTCACCCTGAACCAGGAGCAGGCCTGCTTCACCCGGGACGCCCTGGCCAAGGCCCTCTACACCCGACTCTTCGACTTCCTGGTCGACGTCAGTCCCTGCAGCATCATCACCTCAGCTTCCTGTCTAAGCCCTGCCCACTGCACCCCTCTCACCCCAACGTCTGCGTCTCTGTGTCTGTGTGTTGTGTGTCTGTCTGTATGTGTGTGTGTCTTTGACAGTGCATCAACAAAGCCATGCAGAAGGACCACGAGGACCTCAACATTGGCGTCCTGGACATCTACGGCTTTGAGATCTTCAAGGTATACGCACACACACAGACACACACAGCACCTGTCAGAACATTCTGGGTCTGGAGATGTTGAAGATGTTGCTGCTTCTGTCTTCCAGAGGAACGGCTTCGAGCAGTTTTGCATCAACTTTGTCAACGAGAAGCTGCAGCAGATCTTCATCGAACTGACGCTGAAGGCAGAGCAGGTGTGTGACCTCCTCGTGACCCCTCACCCAAACCCGCCCCTCCATCCATAATACGAGATGACCTTGTGTGACATCATTGCGCGCTGTTGAGAGCAGGAAGTGAGCGTTGGTCTCCTCAATCCGTGCAGGAAGAGTACGTCCAGGAAGGGATCAAGTGGAGTCCCATTGATTACTTCAACAACAAGATAGTGTGTGACCTCATCGAGTCCAAGTTGGTGAGTGGACCAATCAGCAGGCGGGACACACACACCAGCCTGATTGTTGTAGCGGTTCTTCTGGACCACCGCGAGGCTCCGCAGCTTCCAACTGAGTGTTTTTAGCTTTGAGCTCAGCTTTCATTCAGTCTCTCCTCATCGGGCTGCTTCCCAGAATCCTCCTGGGGTGATGAGTGTCCTGGACGACGTGTGCGCCACCATGCACGCCAAAGGTGAGGGTGCCGACCAGACGCTGCTGCAGAAGCTGCAGGGTCAGGTGGGCTCGCACGAGCACTTTAGTAGCTGGAACAGAGGCTTCGTCATCCACCACTACGCAGGCAAGGTACCAGAACCACAACCAGAACTAGCAGCACCTTACATGTCCAGGTGCACACACCCCTGTCCTGTCTGTGCTCTAACACACACACACACACACACACACACACACACACGCACACACTGTGTGTCTGTCCTCCAGGTGTCGTACGATGTTGACGGTTTCTGCGAGAGAAACAGAGACGTGTTGTTCAACGACATCATCGAGCTGATGCAGAGTAGCGAGTTGTACGTAGTGTGTGCGTGCGTGCGTGGCGTGCGTGCATGTGTGTGTGTGTTGCCACTCTGACTTGTGTGTCTTGTGTGTTGCAATTCTGACGTGTGCGTGTGTGTGTGTGTGTGTGTGCAGTCCGTTCATCAGAGGTCTCTTCCCTGAGAACCTGGAGGCTGAGAAGAGAGGGCGTCCGAGCACGGCCAGCAGTAAGATCAAGGTGAGAGAGGGTTTACTGTGAGTGGCTGCAATTCTAGGTCCTGCCAGCAGTTGATGCTACTCCTCCTCCTCTTCCTCTCCAGAAACAAGCCAACACCCTGGTCCAGACCCTGATGAAGTGCACCCCCCACTACATCCGCTGCATCAAGCCCAACGAGACCAAGCGTCCCCGGGACTGGGAGGAGAACCGGGTCAAGCACCAGGTGGAGTACCTGGGCCTCCGGGAGAACATCCGGGTTCGCCGGGCTGGATATGCCTACAGGCGGCCTTTCAGCAAGTTCCTGCAGAGGTCAGAGGTCATGGAGGATGGGGAAGGGGGCTGGTGGTAGTGCTAGCGGGAACATGCTGACGGGACGGGGGTGCCTTGCAGGTATGCCATCCTGACCAAGGAATCGTGGCCTTACTGGAGGGGCGAGGAGCGTCAGGGCGTCCTCCACCTCCTCAACTCTGTCCACATGGACCAGGACCAGTTCCAGCTGGGCAGGGCCAAAGTCTTCATCAAAGCTCCAGAGTCGGTATGAAACAGAGCAAAGGTCTTGGTCTAGTGTGGATGATGCCGTTAGCCTCAAGGGTGACTGATCTGGAGGACTTAATGCAGATCCTCACTGTTCTTCTACACTTCATGGTATCGCTGGTCCTCTGGGTGTTAGTTAGCGGTGAGTGCTCAGTCTGCTCAGCTCGTCATATCTGTCTGCAGCTCTTTCTGCTGGAGGAGATGAGGGAGAGGAAGTACAACGGCTACGCCCGGGTCATCCAGAAGGCGTGGCGCAAACACATCGCTGTCCGCAAATACGTCAAGATGAGGGAGGAAGGTGAAGGCTGCCACACGCTGGTGGAGGACACGACTGGAGTGCCATCGTGTTTAGTTCTTAATAAAATGGCTTCTTGCCTCCAGCTTCTGACATCCTGCTGAACAAGAAGGAGCGGCGCAGGAACAGCATCAACAGGAACTTTGTGGGCGACTACATTGGAACTGACAACCATCCCGAGATCAGGCAGTTTGTCGGCCGCAGGGAGAGGATTGACTTCGCTGACGTGGTTGTGAAGTTTGACCGAAGATTCAGGGTAAGAACTTGTGATTCCCAGTCCCTGTGGTCGCTGGGTCCATGCACTACCCTGATTAACTGACCTCATCACCAGTTAAGGAGGTCAGGAACCAGGGGGAGGGGCTCTGACTCTTGTTCTTTTTGCTCCTCAGACTGTTAAGCGTGACCTCATCCTGACGCCCAAGTTCTTGTACCTGATTGGCCGTGAGAAGGTTAAGCAGGGTCCAGATAAGGGCCAGATTCAAGAGGTTCTGAAGAGAAAGATCGAGCTCCACAAGATCCAGTCTGTTTCTCTGAGGTGCATGTCCAGAAGTCCGCAGATTATTAAGCTTCCCCGTGATTGGACGGAGAGCAGGTGATGTCATTTTGGCGTGTCACTGTCCAGGGTGTTGCTCATCTCTGTCCTCTCATGTCTGTCAGCACTCTGCAGGATGACATTTTCATCATTCACGAAGAGGAGTACGACAGTGTCCTGCAGAGCATCTTCAAGACCGAGTTCCTCAGCCTGCTGATCAGACGTCACCAGGAAAAAACGGACAGGAAACTTCCGCTCAAGTTCAACAACCTGTCAGTCCCTCCACACTCACAAACCTGCTGCTTGCTGTTAGCTTCTGAAAGTCACCATGTTGCATCCGCCCTTCCTTCTACCAGGCTGGAGTTTAAGGTGAAGAAGGGTGGCTGGGGTCCGTTCAACTCTGCTGGCTCCAGGCAGATCCAGTTCCAGCAGGGTCAGGGCGACGAGGTCGTACTGAAGCCCAGTGGGAAGGTCCTGCAGGTCTCCATTGGCCCGGGTCTCCCCAAGAACTCCAGTGAGTTCTGAGCAGCACAGCCTGACCTTTGACATTCATTCTTTTGAGCCGCTCCTGACATCCAGGCCTGTTTGATTTGCAGGACCGACAAGGAGGGACAAACGCAAGAGTCGCTACATGGGCCGCCAGGCTCCTCCCACTGGACAGTACAGCTCCGGTACCAGGACCAAAATGGGCCTCCAGATGTTGAAGAGTCCCAGTTGCGACTGGTGTCACATCTGAACTTCTTTTTTCTTTCAGGTCCTCACTCCAGAACCAGCGGCGCTCACAGTGGATCTAGAGCCTCCTCCAGAAGGTCCATGCTGAGGCAGCAGTCCACCATGGAGCAGCCCACCCTGCCCCGCGTCCAGAGGCAGAGTCGCCAAGACAACCGACCCATACAGGACTCCGATACGGGCTTCATGAATGTGCCTGAACAGGGTGCAGCCGGGTCAGAACCAGAAACTGTCTGGGATGGTCACCAACCGTTCCGTTGTTGTATCTTGAAACGTGTGCTGAAGCCGACTGATTTATCCTGGCTCCGTGGTTTTCATCATGTGTCTGCAGGTTGCAGCGCCGTCGCTCCAAAGAGGTGAAGCCTCTTCCCGGAACAGGTCGACCCAAACCTGCCCCGAAACCCAAGCCGCGGTCTCCTCAGTGCAGGGCTCTGTACGCCTATGATGCCCAGGACACAGACGAACTCAGCTTCAATGCTGAGGACGTCATCGAGATCCTGTCAGAGGGTAACACAACTGCTGTGTTGGTTTGATCTCTCCTAACAACCCACTCACACGTCTGGTTCTGTTGGTTCCTGCAGATCCGTCGGGCTGGTGGTTCGGACGCCTGCGAGGCAGAGAGGGGATGTTCCCTGGGAACTACGTGGAGAAGATCTAGACGCCCTACTCTTCATGCTGGACCGGACTGGGACAGGGGCCATTGTGGCATTTAGGGCATCAGCTGACCTAAGCAGGAAGCTGATTGGCAGGTGACCCAGTCACACTGCAGTGAAGATCTGAGCTCAGTGTAGACCAGCGGAGCCACGACGTCGGAGGAAACCAAACACACTGAACTGTTAAACAGCGGTGACATGAACAGAGAAGACAGAAAAATAAAGCTTTTATTAATTTTGATGCACATGGGGAAAATCTTTGGTTGAAAGAGAAAAAAAATAAAAAATTATTTTATTCTATGATGTGATGGATTCCTTCCCACAGCCCAACCAAACCAAAAGCACTGATAGGCCAAGTCAAGAGTTCTCTCCTGCTGTTCAACACCCACCAAGAGGGGGAACTCCATTTCCCAGAAGACACTGTTGTGCTGCTACCTTCAGTTTTCTTCCGGAAATGTGGCGTTTTGTGTATGTTGTAGATCATGTGACTTGACATGTGGCTCGTGATAAATGGTCGGGAAGCTTTGGGAGTGTCTGACTGTAGGTGGGTTCAGACCTAAGGTGTGTGTGTGTGTGTGTGTGTGTGTGTGTGTGTGTGTGTGTGTGTGTGTGTGTGTGTGTGTGTGTGTGTGTGTGTGTGTGTGTCACGCCGCTTGGGTTAGTTTAGAGAGGCGATGCTTCCAGTCGGTCAGTGTGTGGCGCTGTCTCCCCTCTCCTCAATGAAACGCATATTTACGAAGCTCTCCGACGCACCATGAACACATCATGACCTTTTACCCGCCGCGCCGCACTGACGACACAGACGGTGCGGACAGTCATGCGTTCGCTCAGCGCGTGACAGATTGACTGACTGCCCGACCGACCCGCCCGTCTTCCCGAACCAAACCAGGACCGTTCACCGCCAGGACCGCCGGAGCCCCAGGCGCTGTTACCTCGAGGCTAACGGCTAGCGGAGCGATGGAGGAGTTTCTGACGAGCTGCCGGCGAGTCCTGCAGGCACAGGTGACATGCGCACACGCACACGCATGCACTATTTACTCGTTAGCTCCCACTAGCGATTCATTGTTATTTATAGAAAACGGCTGATGTTGACTCACTCACGATTGGCTGAATGACTTCCGGTCAATTGCATATTTCAAAGTAAACTTCCGTTTACTTTACTGCTCGACTGCGCCGCGATTCCTATTCGATACATGTTTAACAAAGAAAGCTTAAGTACCGTACTGAGTGTTGATGGATAAGCCTTTCAAAGTGCTATTTTTTTTAATTTTTCATTGTACTTTCATCCTTTTTAAACTTTGACTCTTACTGCCTCCTCCTGTATTGAAGATCATCAAGGTCCACAGTGTAAATATAAATTTGTCTCTGTGAAATCACACAAACTTGTGCGATCTTGTCGTCACTTTTGTCACCACTTCCTCTCAGTCTGGTTTTTCACTATGAAACTGTTCCCCAGGACTCTGGACCAGATTCTGCCTTCTCCGGCTTCCATGTGGTCCTGGGGAACGAGGCCTGCGACGTGGACTCCATGGTCTGCTCGCTGGCCTACGCCTACTTCTTGTCCAAGGTGAGGCTCGGCCTATCGCCTGGGACCATTTGAGAGCATGTGTTTGGATCTCTCACACAAAGTACAATTGTGATTTGCAGGTGTTTCCATTGAATGGTGTGAAGCTCATAAGCCGTAATTCTCTTAAAGTCTCACAGGACGAGATTTGACCATAATTACATTTGCTTTTGTTTGTTTACATTTGTTTGCTCTCTCTCTCTCTCTCTCTCTCTCTCTCCTCTCTAGACGTTACAGAGTGAGATGCTGGTTCTTCCGCTGCTCAACGTCCGCCAGTCGGAGCTGGTGCTGCGTTCGGACGTCGTCTTCCTGCTGGGACAGATCGGGTTGCCTCCGGAGCTCCTGCTCTTCCGGGACCAGCTGAACCTGCGGGCGCTACAGAGGGCGGGCCGTCTGCGGCTGACGCTTGTCGACCACAACGTCCTGCCAAGGTTAGCCACGCCCACCTCAAACAGCACACATACACACGCACACACACGCAAAAGGCAGATAGCGCTGCTCGTACCAAAAGAAGAAGAGTGGTGTGCGACAGTATTGTCAGAGCCTGTCTCACCAGTCTAGTCTACCCCCTGTGCTGCAGTTCCGACAGCCACCTGGAGGGGGCAGTGGTGGAGGTGATTGATCACCACCTGTTGGAGAGGGAGCCCTCGCCATCCTGCCCCGTCACAGTGGACACGGTGGGCTCCTGCGCCACCTTGGTGACAGAAGTCATCCTTCAGAAAGCTCCGGAAATCCTGGACCAGCAGGTGGCGCAACTGCTCTATGGTAAACAAAGAAGGAGAAGAAAAACCACATCTCATCACTGGTGAAGGTGATTCAGAGCACGAAGTTCATGTCTGTGTGTATGTGTGTGTAGCTGCAGTGGTGCTGGACTGTGTGAACATGGCGCCCTCTGCTGGTAAAGTGACCCCAAGAGACGCTGAGCTGGTGGCGGCCCTGGAGAGGCGTTTCCCTGCTCTGCCTGCGAGGGGCACTCTCTTCCAGCAACTCAATGATGCAAAGTTTGACGTGTCAGGTGAGTTTAGTTTGACAGCTGTCAATCAAACGCTTCATAACACGTAAATATCTTGTTTTTCCCGTTTTTTTCTATTCTATTCTATTGTATTCTATTCTATGTCACAGTCAGAACTTGCAGTCTTGCAGGGTTGAATCAAAGATTCTGGAAATTCTGCACATTTATTTTTACTGTCACTTTGACAAACACTGAGCGACAAAACCTGGCAGCTCCAGTTGATTTATTTTGGAGTTTTGAACATGTGAAGATGAAGGTGAAGATGATGGCAACTAGATGGGATTGCTGCAGTTGTTGTCAACCTGTGGTGGAGGTCGTGCTCACGCTGCAGTTGTGTGTGCAGGTCTGAACACAGAGCAGATGCTGCTGAAGGACATGAAGTCGGTGTCCAGCAGCCTCAGCCTGGCTGTGTCCGTTCTCTACGTCCGCCTGGAGGTACGGCAGCACACACACACACACACACACACACACACACACACACGCACTGCTGCGCTCTCACAAAACACGTGAAAAACACTAAAATCTGCGACCACACAATTACACAATTGCACAGTAGTGGTCTTTTATAACGCACAAAAGCACACATCTACACAATACACAACCGAATGACAAACAAATCAGCTGTGTGTGTGTGTGTGTGTGTGTGTGTGTGTTGCCACTCTGACTGGTGTGTGTGTGTGTGTGTGTGTGTGTGTGTGTGTGTGTGTGTGTGTGTGTGTCTCTCGCAGGACTTCCTGCAGAGGGCGCTGCTGGAGGCGGAGCTCTCCTCCTTCTGTCTGAAGTTTGGCTTCGACCTGCTGCTGATGATGACCATCTCCTTCACTGAGAGCAAGGAGCCAATCAGGGAGCTGGCAGTGTTCAGCCACAGCGCCGCCTGCAGGGAGGAGGTAGGAAGTGCAGTGTATTATTTTGCTTCCCGCCATGCCAGTGATGCCACTTGTCGTCCCCCCAGCTGAGCCTCCACCTGGAGCAGACGCAGAACCCCCTGGAGCTGCGTCCAATCAGCAGCAACCACCCCAACATTTTGGCCTATCACCAAGGTAAGCTCCTCCCCTTTTTTCACCCTCCGTTCCAAGATTCTTTTTATCCTTTACATTTTTTATTTTGAAAGGGCATGAGAGTAAACAAAAAATATTTTTAACAAAACTGAACAAAGTACAAAAAAAATCAGGCATGTTACTTTAGAAAAACTTAATGTCAATGATGAATATGAAGATGAAGATGAAGGTGGAAGAACACGCAGAAACATGTCAATAAAAAGGTAAATAAAAACCTTAAAATCTATGTCTGACATAAATAAACCAACCAGTTTAAACGTTAATAAGGTTTATTAATATAGTTTCAAGTTCGGCTTAAGGGCCGGATTTTAAAAAATTAGCGCACCGCATGTGGCCCCCGGACCCTAGTTTGCCCAACCCTGCTCTGACCTGTAAATGGGATCAGTCTGGATTCTACAGTGTGGTTTCTCCCGGACAGGAAACAGTGTGGCGTCCCGCAAGAAGCTCCTCCCCATCGTCAAGGACTTCCTGAAGGAGCAGGAGGGGGGCGGCTGCCTGGTGGACCGTCGCCTGGGATACTTTGGGGAGGGTTTGGAGGGGGAGGGGGAGGAGTCCCAGGTCCCACCCACCCCCATGAACAGCCTGGTGGACGGCTGCCCGCTGGACGACGGCCTGCCCAGCATCACCGCCCAGGACCTGGAGGACAAGTTCAGCCGCCTGTCCAGCAGGGGGGGCGAGTGAGGGAGTGAGGGAGGGAGGGAGAGAGAGAGAGAGAGAGAGAGGGAGCGGCCGTTATTGGAGGGAACCACCCAGGACCGACTAACTGCAGCGCCCCCCGCAGGACACAGAGCAGGCGGCAGGAAGTCAGCAACCTTTCAAAATAAAACTCTTGGTGATGTCACTCTGTACGCCGACACGTCACCAAATCATACAGTCAAGCCCAAAATGTGCGTCTGCTCCTTTGTGGCTGACTGCGGTGTAGCTCGTAAGCCCCTCCCCTTCACCCAACTGACCAGTCAAAGTGATTTTTTTCCCCCCACAAAGGCAGATTCTGTCTTTTCGGTTGATTTTTCCCACGCATGATGTCCATTTACAGCATCATATTAGTTTGGATTAGATATTGAATGATGGGGCGGAGCATCATGATTGACAGCCGAGGTCATTTTGTCCGTCTGGAATATTTTGGCTTCATTTTTTATTTTTTTGCGGGGGAGGAGACAACGCCGGACGGAAAAATACGACAATCAAGAGACACAAACTGACGAGTCCTTCAATAAAGTTCAGAAAGAAAAAAAACCCGTGCGGCTGGATTTGTTCACGTCGCGTCGGATCATTTTGTCATCAGCTGTTGTGACATTGAACGCTGGACTTTTGTTGTGAAACAGACAGGAAGTGGTGCGCAACAGGAAACCAGGCCAGAGGAGGCGCTGTTTTCTGGAGCTCCAACTCAGACAGCAGCTTTTAAACAGTAGAATATATGGAAAGTTATTATCATTTAAGTATATGAATAACATAAAATGACATGTTTGAAATTTAACTGGTGCTTTCAACTGTTTCAATTTAAATTTAGTGTCAAATGAAGAATAAATTATTAAATAGATTTTTTCCCCTTAATTTATTAGCACCATTTACTCAAATTGACCCAAGTAACATCGCTGCCTAAAGGTTTGAACTGGTACTACAACTTTTGTCATATGTCTCGGATGTGTGAAGTGAATAAATGAATAAATAAAAAATGGCAAAATCACGTGATGCAGTCATTTTTTCATACATGGTTTGATTGACAAATTCTAATTTTCTCCCTTTAGAATGTTAATTCATATTTTCTGCTGCTCACATTTTATATCCACGTATTATACAAACACTGTTTACCTGATTATTTTGAAAGACAGTGACATTCTGTGAGCTCAGAACATGATTGAAGAAAAATATAAATGTTAAATTAAAACTTCAGTTTGAATATGAATGTTAAACTTGTATAAGAATTACAAATGAAAAATATTAAAATAATAAAAAAAATTACCGTGGAATCTTTTTAATCTTTCCAGAACTTGTGAATTGAATTATCATCACTGTCTGATGTCTGATTGGCTGGTTGAATAAAAGGGGGTGGGGCACCCAGCCGCTTCCTCCTGCCTTTCACTGCACCAGCGGCTGATTGGTGGATACAGCTGGCCAGCCGCTGCGAAGCTGACCTTCCACCTGCATGTGAGAAGGAAGGTGAGCGTCAGCCAATCAGAGAGCTGCTCTCCTCTGAAATGCAGCCAAACCTGTTGGGGTGAGAGAGAGAGAGAGTCACACTGAGTTAGAGAGAGAGAGAGACACTCTCCCTGTCTCTCTCCTCTCTCTCTCTCTCTCGACGTCCGGCTGCTCACACATGCTGCTCAGGACCCTCCGTGACATCACTGTGACATCATGAGCACCCCTGCTGGTCACCTGGAGGACAGGTAGGACACACAGACACACACACTCATACACAAACACACAAACACATACACACACACTCCTCAGCTCCCACAGCGTGTGTGTGATTTTCTGAGCGAGATTGCGGCAGCTTCCCGTTCCAGCAGCAGAAACAGGAAGTAGCACCGGACCTGCTGGGGGTTTCTAGTCGGCTGGAGGTTGTTCTCCATGGTGGTCAGCAGGGCGGCGCTGTGCTGCTGCAGGAAGTGACATCATCTTTAGGTTTAGTTGTCCTCCCTCCTGGAGTTACATGGGAAGCTGCTGCGTGTTGCCATGGCGAAGGAGGATTTGACCATCAGACCATCAGACTGCTGGTTTTCCCTTAAGAACCTTCCAGGAGGTTCCTCCTGAGTCCTCCAGTATCTCCTGTGAGGTCCGAGGGTCTGGAGGGTTCTACTTTTTGATGTCTAGCAGCTCTTAGTGTTCCTCCGTTTGTCATGAGGACCATGAAGAAGTCCTCTGGCACCAAGATCACAAAGAAGCAGCACTAGCAACCAGAACCCGGAACCTCCAGAGTCCATCTGCAGCTTCCGGACCTCAGGAAGTGTTGAAGAAGCCAGCACCATTCCAACCTTCACTCAAACTGTCCTGGACCAGAGCGTAGAAGTGAGGAGAAAACCTTCTGATGTCCAGGAAGTCCAAACACTACAACTTCTGGAGGGAATTCATCACCTTGTAGGACCTCCTCAGGTCCTCCTGGAACCTCCCCAGGTTCTCCAGGAGCTCCTGGGCAGGCGGACTGGACTGAAGAACCCCGCTGAGGGTCCGTGGAGGGCGGCGCCCACCGGTGACCTGAGCCCACAGCTACAGTTACCTGGCTGGCAGGTATCAGGTGCAGTAACAACAAACAGGAACAAAGGAAGGAGCCCTTCCCTCACTCACCTGCTAGCTGACGATGCGGCTCGTCGGGCAGGTCGGTTCAGTCACACACGTCTTCCAGTGCAGGTGAGAAGACACGTTCACCTGCCAACAGGTGAGTCAGCGCAACAAGACAAAGCCTCAGCGTCACTGGGATCTGGTTCTAGGGCGGGGGAGGGGCTTCCTCGCTGTTGCTTCCTCACCCAATCAGCACTGAGATATGGTCTGTGAAGGTTCTCAGTCTTCCAGCTCATCTTCATGTGGAAGGATGAAGTTGGGGCAACTTATGATTGTTCTTGATTTATTTAAATGTTATTTCATTCATTGAGTTCAAATAAAACAATTAGACACAATAACAACAATAAAACATTCCTGAAACAACTGCTGGATGAAAAGGAGCAGAAAGAAGAATCATCTTATATTATTTGCTTCTTTACCCAAAGAAATACATTTCCAAAGCTTGAAAAATCCACAACAACACAATAACAATAAATATCATATTCATAATAATAACAAATAATGATGATAACGTTTTAGGTAGTTGGTGCATTGAAGTTTCTTTTCAAATGTACACTGTGAAGTGAATGTTTTTAAATGACAAATAAAAGTCTAAGTCTAAGTCTAAGTATTGAACCACCAGGAGGTATAGGTGGCGCTAAAGCAGAAGTGGGCCAACTTCTTGACTGGCAGGACACAGTGGGTTGTAAAATGTGTGTCTGTGCCTGCAGTTCTCTGGCCAGGCCCTCAGGGGGCGCC
Organism: Thamnaconus septentrionalis; assembly: GCA_009823395.1. Lineage (NCBI taxonomy): Eukaryota > Metazoa > Chordata > Actinopteri > Tetraodontiformes > Monacanthidae > Thamnaconus > Thamnaconus septentrionalis. Next base: position 21,610,354 of record CM020511.1, read on the forward strand.
ACCATCCAAGACATGGAGCTGAGGGAGGAGTGGCAGGACGACGGCTTCCCCAGGTGACGCTGCTTCCACCCACCTTCACCTGGTCAGTGATGTCACTTCCGGTCAGCTGACTGGCTGCTTGTCTCACCTCAGGCCGCTCCCAGAGGATTGTGGGAACCAGGAGGAGGCGGAGCAGAGCCCAGCAGGGGGCGAGCAGCAGCGACCAGGTGAGGTGTGGGGTCAAAGGTCAAGTACATATGTGTAGGAAGTGAAGCCACGGCGGCCATCTTTGATGTTCTCATCACTCTTGGTTATGTGGTGCCTCTCCTCCCTACCCCCCCTCAGCCCCGCCCAGCAGCCTTGCACTGTCGGGGACGGTGGTCGGGGGCGGAGCCAAGAAGCGGCTGGTGGCGCCGTCGCTCAGCCTGACGCTGAGCCGCCGGGACTCCCAGGACCCGAGCAGCGAGGGCTTGGCGCCGCTGTCCGAACACACGCCCTCCCTGGACATCAACCTGGAGGCCCTGGAGACCCCGTCTGGCAGCGAGTCTGGGACCCTGCCCGAATTGGAGTGGGAGGGTGAGAGTGACCTTTGACCTCTCCAAGCATTCGATGACCTCTGACCTCTCTCTCTCTCTCTCTGTGATGGATAATCTTCCCCGCATGGCAGCAAATGGGGGCGTGGCCTGAGTGGCGGCCCCGGCCTTTAACCTCTCCTCTGTTTTGATGACCTCTGACCTCTCCCTCTCTCTCTCTGTGTGACAGATGACCTCCCTCGTATGGCGGCGAGGGGGGGCGTGGCCGGGGCGGCGGCCCGGAGGCCCAGCTCGGAGCAGTCAGAAGGCCTGATGGAGCTGGACCAGGTGGACAGTAGGGGGCGCCGCTGGAGGAGGTTCTGCATCTCAGGCCACGAGTACCACGTTAACATGAGCGTGCTGGAACCGTACCTGCAGGTCCTGTCGCACGGAGGTCAGAGGTCACCACCGGCCCGGTTGGGTCGCAGGGGGGCGAGATTCGACTCTGATGTTTTCTGGCCCCTCGGCTGAAATGTTGACCGCCGCCCTGCTGGTGTTGGCAGGTTACTACGGCGACGAGATGAACGCCATCATCCTGTTCACCTCCTGCTACCTGCCGGAGAACACGGTGGAGGACTACGACTACGTCATGGACCACCTGTTCAGGTGGGCAGGGCTGCAGGCAGGCCTGTGATTGGCTGAAAACATTTTGTACCACATCTTCTTTACTGTTGTTTCTTACAAAATTGTTTCATTCTTTGAGCTTCTTGATATTTGAACTGAAGATCTAAAAATCTACATTTCTAAATAAATCAATATAAAGGTATCTGATCATCATCATGTTCATCATCGTCACCTGAAGGTACATCGTGGGGACCCTGGACCTGATGGTGTCGGAGAACTACCTGCTGGTCTACCTGTGCGCCATGGCTCCCAGGAATAAACTCCCAGCCATCAGGTGGCTCCACCAGTGCTACACCTTGATTGACAGGAGGTGCGTTTGTTTTGCTCATGGTGGGAGGAGTAGCCAGTCGGTCGGTGTCCTCACGATGCAGTCCTGACTCAAACAAGTGATGCTGTCATGATGTCCAGGCTGAAGAAGGACCTGAAGGGCCTCCTGGTGGTCCATCCTGCCTGGTACGTCAGGGCTCTCATCACCGTGGTCAAGCCCTTCATCAGGTAGCTCCGCCCACCTGTCCACTCCACCACTGGTGAACACCAGGTGCTAGCTCCAGTTAGCATCATGCTAGCTGACTCAGAACTCGGCGTGTCTCCCTGTGGTCCTCAGCGAGAAGTTCAGCAAGAAGATCCAGTTCGTCCACAGCCTGGCGGAGCTGTCGCAGTTCATCCCCACCGAGCGGCTGCAGATCCCCGACGCCATCCGCCAGTAAGAACCGGGTTATGCCGGTTCCTCCCAGATCCTGCCGGGTCCTGCTGTCCTCACCCTCACTCTGCTGCCCCCTGCAGGTTCGATGACGGTCTGAGGAGATGACCACAATGACGACGATGACGACGTCCAGAAGGTCGAGGAGGATCATCTCTCAGGACCAGCTCAGCCCCTTGACCTTTGACCTCCCCATTTGTATATTGAATGAAAGTTTATTTATGTTGTGGAGAAGGTGTGTTCAACATGTGAAGCTTCCACTGCTGGGCCTGTGGGGAACCTGGTGCTGGTTCTTTTTTGTCTTCATCACCATCTTCTTCTTGGTTCTTCTCCTGGTTCTCCACAGGCCTCCTCAAGTCCTTTTCACTTCTCTTCCTCCATTCAACACAACAAGCATCTCAAAAATTTACAGTTCTGAAATCATTCTTGTAAAATCTGGTAGTTTCTTTTTCTTTGGGGGGTCACAGTGAACATGTTGCACTAATATTATTCACCTGTTTATTTAAAATGTATTTTTTAAACGCAGCACTGCTCTTTTTTTTTTTTCTTTAACGGCGGAGGAAGTGAAGGACGTTGAAGAAACTCTACTGAGAACTCGGGGAGTTTGTTATATCAAAGCTGTATGATGTTTGATTAAAGCTTTTCCACTCTGAGTAACTTGACAACATGTTTCTCTACATTCATCTTAACTTAGCTAGCTAAAGGTCCTGAAACAACTCCAGAACAAACTCACCACCTTTTGCAGATCTTCAGCGAAGTTCCATCATCAATCTGAAGATATTTCACTGTATATTCAAAGTAGACAACATCATGCTTGGACTGATTTATGTGCGTTTGTAGCTCATTTTTTGTTATTTCGTGGGTTATTATATGGGCTCTTCTGAACGTCAGCAGAAACAATTCCAGGTTCGATCCAGCAGAGGGCAGCACCTCCCTGCTGTCCCTCCTTATGTCTTGACACTTTCACAGCAGCTTTAAAATTCTCCCCGTTTTCCTTGTTTTTACTTCATAAGATATAAATATTAAACATGTACTCAGACGCTTTAATTTAAAGGAAGAAAATTGAATTGGAACAAATAATAGTAAAAAAAAAAAATCAAAAAAAAAATCAATCACTCAATAAGTAGCAGCAGATTGTAGTTCACTTTGCTCTGTTAGCATGATGAACATTTCCTCTTCAAACCAGTGGAGACCCAGTCCAAGGTCTCAGTGAAGACCAGGACCTGCTTCCAGCGTCTGGACTTCTCCTCCACAACCTGAGATGTTCAGGTGCTGCTGCAGGTGTCGCTGTGTCTCAGGTGGTCCCTTTAATCTCGATGCTAAACTGGACATCAGGACTCACTGCCGCTGCTTTAATCACTGTTTGTTACTTTCATCTTTCCTGTTGGCAACAATACCTGATTCCACACTGTGTTTCCACTGGCACGGAAAGAGACACACTCTCCAGGTTGTGTGTCTGTTTCCATTCTCACTCTGGGTGACCTGCTTTTCCACTTCCTTCATTACTTGGTTTATGCTTTTAACGTCATTTAATTGCTTTTAAACGGTCTTGGGTACATGTTTCAGTGCTCTTAGTTTATTTCTTCATCATGTCAATGTCATGTGTGTTTGTGCGTCCTTGCTAATCACTGTGTGATGAAATGAATGGCTGGCCGGTGCGATACAAATAAACTTTGCCATGTTGCTTCTGCTGACCCCCCCAGGCCCGGCACGCGCTGTCCACGCGTCCGTTCGAGGCTCTGATTGGCTCCCGTGGCCGCAGCTGTCCGTGGCGACTAATCAGAGCGCTCAGTGACGCCGCCTGTCGGCATCTCCACACCGCAGGCTCGTGCGGCCCGCCGGTATAAAACCGTCCGGACGGTGCGAACCGGGGAAGCCTGTCAGGGTTCCGATCCCGGTTCTTCACACTGACCCCTCCCCCCCCCTGCACCGCCAGCAGCACCATGGTCCTGTCCCCGGCCTCCGGTCTCACCCTCCAGCTGCGCTTCTCGGACCCGGGCCGCTCCTTCTACTGCAGCGGCGACAAGCTGTCCGGCTCGGTGCAGCTGCAGGCGGCGCTGCAGAGTCCCTGCAGGGTGTCCGGGCTCCGGGTGACAGCCGCCGGCTGCGCCCATGTGGAGCACCGCAGCGGGAAGCACCGCAGGAGCCGCAGCCAGGAGGTGGAGTACCTGAGGTTCGAGGAGGCGCTGCGGCTGGAGGAGGAGCTGTGCACAGGCAGGTGACCCACCGCCCGCCGGAAACACACACACACACACACACACACACGTGCCCGTGACGTCACGGGTTAGGCTTCGATGAGCCGCAATGTTGATGTGGGTTCACTCACGGATGTGTTCGATCAGAAGAACCGGATGAATGCGGTGTCTCGGCTGTTGCAGGAGTTCCAGAGGCATGATGGGAAATGTAGGATTTATCGTACCAGAGACTCCAACTGATCGTATTTTGAGGGAACCTATCATAGAGCCGTTCAGCTGAACACTCAGCCAATCAGGGCTGTTATTCCAGAACAAACATCAGAACTCAAACTCAGAACAACTCTGTGTGACTGGCTTGGAACTGGTCACATGGGAAGAGATGCCTTCAGGGGTCTGAAATGACGGACTGAAGATTGTATGGTGTTATCGTATCGTATCCTAATCCTACACATGCTGTGTGGGCTCCATAACCAGGAAGCAACCCGGAAGTCAATACAAGATTCCGATTGTGAGCTATTTCATGTCTGTGGCTTCAGTGCTCACTGTGCACCTCTTGGTCCCTGAGGTTGTTGGTTCAAAGCTCAGTGTCCAGACCGCTTGCTGCCTTGCTCATGGAGCCTCTCTGCCCTCAGACTCGGACGGCCACTTCCTGTTGCAGCCGGACAAAACCTACAGCTTCCAATTCGGCTTCGAGCTGCCAGCGGCCGGGTGAGACTGAGCGACCCATCCGCCGGCCAATCCTGGCCTAGTGGGCGGGGGCCTGACGTGTCCTCTGCTGCGCCCCCTGCAGGCACCTGGTGTCGTCCTACCGGGGGAAGTTCGGCTACGTGCGCTACTATGTTCGGGCGGAGCTGGAGAGGCCGGGCCAGCCGCCGCTGCAGTGCGAGAGGGAGTTTGAGGTGGAGGAGCCGCTGGACGTCAACCGACCCGACCTGCTGGTACCAAGACACACTCAGAACTAGGCCCCACCCCCGCCTGACTAACACCAACCACCCGCTCCCCAAGACAGGTGTACATGGTGATACTTGAACTTGTCACCACTATCTGCGTTTCAATGACAGTTTTTCGCAAAATGAAAGCGATATTTCTAAAATTTCAACAAAGTACAATTTGCAGGTGTTTCCATTGAATGGTGTTGAACACATAAGACGTAATTCTGGTCAAATGTTGTTCCACTGTGAGGAGGATGGAGGTACAACACATTTTGCCATAATCTGCATTTCCATGTTGTTTGCTGTCCAGAATGCTTGTTCTATTTTTCTCTTTGATGACTTGTAGAAATATTCCGCCTCCTCCTCCGTCCAATCATAACGCACCATTTTCATGTACGTCACGTCCGCTGACGTGTCAATGCGAAAAAAGTGTTTCTATGACACTTTTGTTATCTTCCTCTGTATGGATACCTCTGAAAAACCACCTCATGAGAGCCTCAAAACCTTTCAGCCATATTTGAGAGGTTTTTCCAAGTTGAGCTGCTTCCATCACCAGGTTTTATTGCCATATTTGGGTTTTGCGCAATTCTAGGGGTCATGGAAAAATCCATCATCGTAGTGACTCAACCAGCTCGTAAAGAATATAAATCTGAATCTGCACTCGGCTAACTAGCTGCTAGCTCACTTTGCTCAGCAACTAATGTTAGCACAGTCATGCTCGCTTGCTAACCAGGCCTGGTTGGATTTTTCTGGCAGAGCTTACCATGGATGACATGGACAAACTACGGCCCGGGGGCCATATGCGGCCCGTTAAGTGTTTTAATTTTCTAGATATCCCGTTATAGATTGTTCCCTCCTATGAGGTGGCTCACCAAAACACCCCATCCATCTGCTGCTGCTCCGGCTCCCCTGTCACTAACCCTCTGTATTCCACTAGCCAAACAGTTGGCCCACCCTGCCTTTGACCTCTGCTCCTCAGGCTCCAGCTGCAGCCTCCAAGCAGAAGAAGGTGACCTGCATGTTTATTCCTGATGGCCAGGTGTCCATCAGCGCCCGCATTGACAGGAAGGGCTACTGCCAGGGCGAGGACATCAACATCAACGCCAAGTTCGAGAACACCTGCTCTCGTATCGTGGTGCCCAAGGCCGCCATCGTGGCCAAACACCTGTACGTGGCGGGGGGACGCACCAAGGTAGGTCCACTTCCTGTTCCCTCCCTGCACCCCCTGTTGGCTCCGCCCACCCAGCGGCCCTGACTGACTGATTGGTTGATGGTGCTTGGTGGGCAGGAGCTGCGGCAGAAGCTGTCCGCGGTCCGAGGGAACCACATCATCTCGGGGATGTGCGACATGTGGCAGGGGAAGAGCCTCCGGGTGCCCAGGCTGAGGCCCACGCTGCTGGGCTGTGACATCATCAAGGTGGACTACGCCCTCATGGTGAGTGGTGACATCACCAGGGGTTCCTCTGGAATTCGAAACAACAACAAAAATAAAATATTCCTGCAGTATTATGGCAACCTGATGAATGTCTAGCCCCATCCAGTACCACCTAGAACCCTCTAGAACAGGGGTGCCCATTACGTCGATCGCGATCTACTGGACACCGCTTTAAGGGTCGCGTCCGCGTCAATTACAGCAGATAGAATCGTTCAGGCAGGAAGTCAATGATTAGAAAACACGGTGGATCCGGTTGATTTTGGTCATAATGTACGATGTGCTGGATTTTGTTTTTATATGTGCTGTGTTTTACAGTGAAACGTAAATGTGACGTATCGGCTTCGGCACTGTTCAGATCAAATAATGTAGACGTAAAGCAGATTTCATTTTAAATCTGACACTATAATGAACAAAATCAATGCATACTTTAGATGCCTGCATTTTGTATGAGACCAGACAGGGACAGCAAAAAGAGTTTCGCTGATGTTTTCTTTAAATACACGCGAATCTACTGGGGTTGTCGCCTGAGCTTGTAATCGCACGCACCGCAGACGCGCCGGAGATCCTGGGAGAAGCTGCTAGCAAAACGTCTGCGTTCCACACACACACACACACACACACACACAATTATCCCTAACCTATCGGCTGAAAAAGACAAAAATATATAGCAAAACATCTTAACGTAAACATACTTTTATTGATAAAATAAAACATAGGCTGATATAACCTTAATAATTTTAAACCATGAGTTTTCTGTGCAATGATAAGCATACATGCACATGGGAACATGTTGACCCATTTAATCCTTTCTGTCTTTCTTTCTTTCTTTATCTATTTATCAATGGACTACAAATATATTTCTGAATTAATATGTTTTCCTATTTTATAGTAGGTGGATCTTTTTGACTTGGTCATTTTAAAAGTAGCTCGCATGTTGATAAAGTGTGAGCAGCCCTGATCTAGAACCATCCAGAACCACCAGGGTGTTTAGCTCTTGCTTGAAATGACTCTTGAGAACACTGACAACATGGAGGAGTTACAGCTGTTTGGTGACTGACTGACTATTAATATCATTTCTTCAAGTCCTGAGGGCCAGATTAGAAAGCTCAACAGGCCGCATATTGGTCCCGGGCCGTAGTTTTCTCCAGCCTGATCTAACCTCCACCCACCCCTCCTGCCGTCCAGATCTACCTGCACATCCCCGGCAGTGAGAAGCTGGCCCTGGAGCTCCCCCTGGTGGTGGGCACCATCCCCTTCAGCGGCGTGGGCAGCAGGACCAGCAGCATGAGCAGCCAGGCCGAGTCGCTGGGCAGCTGGCCCTCCTTCCCGTCTGCGCCCCCTAGCTACAGCAGCTTCCAGCGGGACCTGCGGCTGGACGGCCCCCGCACCCCCCTGCTGCAGGACTACGATGGCGCCGAGGAGGAGGAGGATGGGGAGGGGGAGGAGGACGGGGGGCTCTTCATGAGAGCGCCTGCCTACAGCCAGGTGAGACACCTGGAGACACCACTCACTGCCTCTGTAGCGAAGCTGTCAAACTCTGGCCCGCAGGCCAGATATAGTCACGCTGCGGGCCAGACTGGGCCCTTGGAGGTCAGTACACACTCACTGCTAGAGCTGCTGGCCCGCTGCTATCAACCCAAATCACATCAGAAATAAAACAGTGAAAACAGAGAAACTCTTCTGCCTGTCCAAACTGTGTCTCACATATCACTGTGTGTAAAAATAGAAAAATAATAATAAACCAAACTGCCGCCAACGCGCTGCAGATGCTTTTAGTGCAAATTAGGGGTTATATAGCACATGTAGCGCTAACGATACAAATCCCAGAATGCTATGCTGGTATTTTGGCATGTCAATCAGGACAGGACGTTCGTTGAAGGATATTATTATTATGACTTAATTGGTTTGTTGTGATTTTATTTTGAAATGTATTGTCAGCCAGTGGAAAACGTTTCCTGTTGGAATTTAAATCAGAAGGCTGCAAATTAAAAAGCCACATCATGTTTATTTATATTTAAATTATTTTGAAGAGTTTTTAAATTGGATTTTGCATGTGTGCAATATGAAGTTAGTGATTGTATAGTATGAAGCTTTGCTTTGATTCATATTCAGGTTGTTTGGCTCCATATAAGACGGTTCACTGTTCTACCTGGAGGAAGATTAGTTCAATCAATATCAATGTTAGACCCAGACTATGTCCCAATTCTACTTCTAGTAGTTTTGGCCCCTCAGAGTGTTTGACTTTGACTCTGCTGCTCTTCAGTAACAGCTTCTTCCTCTGCTGTCTCCAGGAGGACCAGGAGGGTGGCGCTGATGGTCCTCATGACGTCCAGGTCTTCTGAAGCCACTTCCTGTCTCACCACGCGGTGAAGGTCTGAACCCTGGAGGACCCTCGGTCCGGTCTGGCCCGGTCCGGTCCGGTCTGGCCCCCCAGGCTCCGGAACCACTAAGACTGCTTCCTGTTGGCGGCTTCCTGTCCCACCAGGATCAGACGTCCTGGCTGAAGTTGTTGTTATTCTCCATTGTTGTCATTGTCGCAATAAACGGACGTTGCTACTGTACATAGTTTGTAAATAAGAGCAGATTTTTGATTTTTCTACTAAATTAATAAAATCAGTTTTCATTGATCTCACGCCTCTGTTTGATGATGTCACACCTGAGTCAACAAGTTTAGTCATCTCCTTTATACAGAGGTGGAGATTCTTTGTCTCTACTGTCATTCTGTATTTGACCTTCATTACAGCTGGGGAACACACACACACACACACACACAAACAAACAGGAAACACCAGTGACCAACAACAGGAAGTGACAGGAAGCACGAACACAACAACAACAGTAGAGGTCACGGGGTCAAGCGCTGAGATAGACACAAAAATGTCCCAAAAATGAATGAAGATCAACTGCCAGTGTGTGTGTGTGTGTCCAGACCCAAGTGTGTGGCCAGAATGTGGGTCAAATGTGGATCAACCTTTCACATTTACACTTCATTAGTGTGTGTGTGTGTGTGTGTGTGTGTTTGTAACCTGATGCTGTTGTTTACTCCGATTGCACCTGCTCACTTTTAGCACAGTTTGACTGTAGAATGTACACACACACACACACATACACACCCACTGGCAGTTGGTCTTCATGCTTATTTTTGGGACTTTTTTGTGTCAATCTCAGCTTTTGACCCCGTGACCTCTGCTGTTGTCACTAGTGTTTCCTGTGTGCATGCATGCGTGCGTGTGTGTGTGTGTGTGTGTGTGTGTGTGTGTGTGTGTGTGTTCTCCAGCTGTAATGAAGGTCAAATACAGAATGACAGTAGAGACAAAGAATCTCTGCCTCTGTCCCTCGCACGTTCTCTTCTTCTTTGGTTTTGCCTGACCTCTGCTCTGATTAGTCACCCCTCACCCCCTCCCCACCCTGCACCCCCCTCAGCCGTGATTGGCCCCCCTGAACCCCCGCTGAGTCAGCGCCGCTCAGAGTGGATTTCCTGGAAGAGCAACGGTGAGCCGGTTATTTCTGGACAGAACGGTGGAGTACACAGACACTGCTGCCCCCTACAGGAGGCCACAGGCAGCTCAACTGTGTTCCAGCACACTTGACCCACATTCTCATCCAACACAGAAGAAACAATCACAACAAGCACAGCAGTGAAGTGTTTTTTCTGCGGATTAGTGGACTGTGTAGTGTTTTGTAACGTCTTTGGAGGGAAAATGTCAGTCATCAAATAGTCTGACTTTGATGTAGAGTTGCCAACCGTCCCTTCAAATACAGAATTGTCCCGTATTTACCAATGAAACGGTCCCGTTTTGAATGGAAATGGGACGGGGTTTGTCCCACATTTCTGAGTTGCCTTGAACATAACTTTATTTTCGACGCAAACTCACGTTCGTTTCGAGAGTTTGCGTTCAAATCCGTAATTCACGTCACTGCGGGCAACACCATTGCGCAACCCATTCACAACTACTGTGTACTGGCTGCGTAGAGTAGGAGGCTATGAATCAGGATCGCTGGTTCTTTTCAGCAGCAAACGAAAACAGAAGTCATCACTGCGAACTTCGTGCAACGGCTACTCAGTGCTACAAGAAGTGAGAAGAGATGCACCTGGAAAAGGCAGTAACGGTGAAAACTGTGAGGTGTTCACCTGGGGATTACTGTTGCACGCAGAAGAAAAAGAAAAGTGTGTTGAAGTGATGACTGTTGATGGGAAATGGATGTGGCAGTGAGGAGATGTTTTACACTTCAATTTGAATTATTTGCATACACAGAATCTTAGGGTTTTTCTGTTATGAAGAAACAGGGTGCATAAAAGGACTTTAAAAAATCATGTGGTGACACAAGCAGCATCACTATCCTGAGTTGTACTTTATTTAAATTGAAACTTTCAGTTTATTTCTAATGTCTCTTGGTAACTATGTGAACTATATATTATTCTGAAAGCCTATTTTCACTTATGATTGAGCACTACTGGGAGCCACTGGCCTGTGATGGTCATAGCCCCGAGCACTGCGGGAGGCCTCCTTTATTTTTCTCAATGAAAGTTGGCAACACCACTTTGATGCTACCATTAGCAACACGGCTGCTACAATAATAGAAATATTCTGGTAGTTGGTGGTGAGCACAGTGAACAAGGGTGAGGGCCTGTTGAGGCTGCCGGTATGGATCCCCCTGGTGGTGGTAAAAAGGAAACACAGCAACGGGACAAGAAGAGACAGTGAAGTTCTGAACTTTATTATCAAAGAGACGAGAGTCGGTGGCGTCATTCACATGGTGAAAAATAAAAACAGCCATAAAACAGGTAGAAAATGGTTTAAAAAGACAGAGTATAAAAGATCTGCAGGACGGTCGCTGTGTTTCGGGGGAGGAGCGACAAACTGGGATTAAAACCACCAGTGGTGGCGCTGGTGTGTCAGTAAATGGCCTCATCCATGTTGTCGTCGCTGTCGCCGCCAAACTCCTCGCCGTTGTCGAAGTAAGACATGACGTAGTCCGTCTCCTGAGGGGGCGGGGCAGAGAAGCAACCAGCCAACCGGTCAGGACGCAACACAAGCGGACATCACCCCCCACTCCAAACCCCCTCCCTCCAGTCACCTCCTCAAACTCCTCGTCGTACTCCTCCTCCACCTCCGCCTCCTCCTCCTCCTGCTGCTTCTTCTTCTTCTTCTTCTCCTCGGCCTCCTCCCCCTGCTCTTCCTCCTCCTCCTCCTCCTCGCCGTCACTCCCACGCTCCTCCTCCTTCTCCAGAGTCTGACACACACACACACACACACACACACACACACACACACACACACACACACACACACACACACTTGTCAATACTGTCATCATGTTATCAGAGCCCAATTAAGAATCAATTAGGAGCCTGGACTTCATCCAAATCTGTCAACACATATCAATCATTAAACATCTCTAACCACAAAGTCACTCACTCACTCACTCACTCACAGTCACACACACAGTGTGGTGGGCGGAGCTTGTCCAGATGCGTCTCACCTAGACCCCACAGAGTCCAAGACGGCTCCCAATCATTTCAATGCAGTTACTCACTCCGAAACTCCCAAAAAGTTTTTGACTTCCAAATTAATGGTCCCATAGAGCATGCGTAGTAGTGTCACTTCCCATCATGCCTCTGTAACTCACATGATTATATGGCCAATTAGAACGATCCTGGAGAACGTCACTTCCAGACACGTCAGGAAGTGACATTGCTGCAGTACCTCAAGTGGCCACTGGGAAAAATCTGCACCTCACCAGACTGTCAGTCTGGTATCCAGTTCTTACAATACATCCATGGTCTCACCTCCAGTTTGAGCAGCACTTCCTGTTTCTCGTTGACTTTCTTCTTCTTCTTCTTCTTCTTCTGCTCGGCCTCAGCTCGCTCTGATTGGCCGACTGCTGCTGCTGCTGCTGCTGCTGCTGTGGTGCCTGACAGTAACAGAGCAGGCAACCAATCACATGTCAGTATATTGGTCATGTGACTGATGTGTGTGTGTGTGTGTGTGTGTGTGTGTGTGTGTGTGTGTGCGCGCACACTGACGGTGTGTGGCTGGCTTCCTGGCGAGGACTCTCAGCTCTCTGGGGAGTCTCTTCCAGTCTGAGAGACATTTCATCCAAAATCAGCTGTCAATCAATCAATAATCAATAATCCAGCAGTGTGAATGAAGACGATTGGTCCTACCGAGCGTCCAGTCGGCAGCTCCGCCCACTTGCTCGCTGCTGCTGTGGTATTTATCCGAGTATCGCTCCACGTCTGCACAGGAAACACACACAACCTCACGGTCAAGCAACGCTGCCCTCTGATTAGTCAGTTTCCTGTCCGGGCCCCACCCACTGCTGGGTCAGCTGACGCTGCTCACCTCTCTGCGGCGCCGCCGGCTGGATGAAGCAGGGCAGCGTCTTCATGGCTCCTCGGAACTCCTGCTTGAGGGCCAGCAGGTACTCCACCTCCTCCCCACCTGTCAGGGGGAGGGGCTTCTGCTCCATCGCCTGGACACAGCAGGAGGAGGACGAAGAGGAGGGCAGGGGGAGGACAGGAGGAGTAAGAGGAAGACAAAATGAGGTGGAGGGGAGGACAGGAGAAGTACAGGAGGAGGAGGAGAAGGAGGACAGTAGAAGGAGGAGGCAGAGAGGAGGACAGGAGGAGTAAGAGGAAGACAAAAGGAGGTGGAGGGGAGGAGGACAGTAGGAGGAGGAGGCAGAGAGGAGGAGTGGTGAGTGGTAAACACTGGTGTGTGTGTGTGTGTGTGTGTGTGTGTATGTGTGTGTGCGAGTATATGTCCACGTGTGTGTACGTGCGCGCATGTCTCACAGGGAACAGAGGGGTGGGCTGCTGGATGGATGGAGGAAGCCCCTCGGCCCGCGTGATGCCCACCGCCTCGGCGCTGCTGAAGGGCATCGACCTGCGGCCCCGCCCACGACCTCGAGCCGCCATCACAGCCGCAGCCAATCACAGGGCGGTACGAGCGAGAGAAAGAAAGAGAGAGAGAGAGAGAGAGGGAGAGAGAGCTGGAGGGACACGGCGATGGTGGTCAGACTTCCAACACAGAAGAAGAAGAAGAAAAGTCTCCAGTTTACAAACAGTCAACGGTTCGGTGTCGTGCTTTAATAGGAAGTGACGTCACGTTTCAAGCCTGTCAAAAGTGTTTTTCACAGCCGCGCGGGGCTCGTGCCGTGTTAAGTCTATGAGCTAGTTAGCATCGCGGCTAGCGCTCTCACCGAGGACTGCTCAGCGGCTCAGCCGCCGCTCGGCTCCTGCTGCCGGGTCAGGGAGGCTGTGCGGAGGCCGGCGGCTCATCAACATGTTGGGTCGAGAGCAGAGCCGCGTTTCTCCTCCTCCTGCTGCTCCTCCTGTCGACCACTACTTCCTGTTTACGTTCCTACTCCATGTGCACCGCCAATTGTTCTTCCTTCCTTGCACTCGTCTCCCCCTGTCACTGCCCCCTGCTGTTTGGAGGAGGGAACTCCAGTCGCGACCGCCAGTAAAAGCCCTCTCACTTCTGTTTTATGAATATTGTAGCCGAGCGTTCCGGGTTCGGTTATAATGTGTGGGTGTAAGGAAGCAACAAACGGGACAGGAGATGAAATCACAGGTGGAACAGTATCCTGTTTCTTCTTTTACTTTCTTTGGACAGAGCGAACATTTGCCGCGCCACCGTGGCTACACTTCTTCTCCTTTTTCTACTTCCGCCCTACGGCAGCTCTGAGGGACACACCTCCTCTCGCACCGAACAGTCTGTTACAATATTATGCTATATTTCTGCCCCCGCTGACTCTGTTTCTTCCAAACGCAGTTTCTTTTCTTCTTTATATTTATGAGTTTTTCACCCCCCCCCCCTTTTTTCATTCTTGCTCAGTCTTTCTCATTCCTTATGTTTTTCTCTTCCCAGTTTCCTCCTCTTGTCTCATCACACATTTCACTCACTCCCTCTCTGGTTTCTATCTATCATCAGTCCATCTATCATGTCCTCTCTTTCTTTTTTCTTATCACTTTCACGCTGTTCCATCTTTCTACCCCCCACTGACCCCGGGGTTAATCAGTGTAACCCCCCCGACACCCGCCTTCCTTCTGTCTTGGTGGATGATGCTCTGGCTCCACCCACACCGCTGCCAGTCTTCGCCTCCTCTGTACGTGCTGGGAGGTCAGTTTGATTCAGGTCTGCAGGAACTTCTGCAGCATCTCTGGGCTTCAGCTCCACCTGAGAGCTCCAGAGCAGCTTACTGGAAGGAGAAAAAGAAGAAGAAGAGGAAAAACGAAGTGGAGGGTGGATGAGGATGTTCTTTGGAGCTGCTGGAAGTTTCTGATAGTTTGGATTTAAAGTGAACCTGAACCTGAACTGAAGATGAAGCTAAAGCTGAAGATGAAGATGCTGCTGATGCTGCCGATGCTGCTGATGCTGGGACTCTGCTGCTCAGGTTTGGACTTGTCTCCACTTTTCATCTTCATCAACATAAACTGCAGTAATTCATCAGTTCCGACACAGAAGTTGAAACAATCACCTCATCTGAGCTTTCAGACCTGACAGCAGAATAGAAAATGATAAACTAGAACGTCTGAAACATGGTTTAACTTTATGCTTGTTGGTGTTTTGTTGCTGTTTTTGTATTGTGTGTGTGTGTGTGTGTATGAGAGAGAGAGAGACAGTCTGTGACTACTGCGGGCACACACTGAATATTCATCAGCATAATTTCCATACAGGCTGTGTGTGTGTGTGTGTGTGTGTGTGTGTGTGTGTGTGTGTGTTTGCTCTTGAACTTGAGCTGCAATCGAGTTATGAAGAAGTGGCTCTTCAATGTGTTTGTGAGTCTTTGTGTGTGTGTGACAGTCTCCCCCCTGTGTGTGTGTCTCTGTGTGTGCAGTGATGAAGTGATGACACTGATCATGATTTAATAAACAGAAATGAGCTCTCTGAGCTGGTGGTTTTCTTCAGTCATCTCATAGCAGTTGTTGAGATTTGATACTGTTGAGGACCACGGCTGTGGAAGTTCTTGGAGATCTGAATGAAATCAAGAATAAAGACAAAAGCAGTGAGTTGATTCGGTGCAGAGGACCTGAATTTGATTGCAACAGAACAGAACTGTGACCTGGAGGGTTAATTGGTGGAGGTCTGCTTGGTCCATGGAGGAGTGATGGAGGTCTCCAGGGGTTAGTGAGGAGGTTTTGGTTGACCTGGAGGACTTCCAAGGACAGAGCATTGGTCTTGGAGAAGGTCCAGGTCCTGTAGGACAAGATGCTCTTTGTTGTTTCCCAGACTGGTCTGTTTGCGTGTGTGTGTGTGTGTGTGTGTGTGTGTGTGCGTGTGTTGTGAGGTTCCAGTGGTCCTTGGTGAGTTTGTGGTTAGAGATGTTTAATGGTTGATACAAAGTGACTAATTTGGATGGAGTCCAATCAGCTGATTGAACAGGAAGTGACTCAGCAGCTTCTTAATTGGCTTTTGATGAAGACAAGTGACAATTAGAGACTGTGCGTGTGCGTGTGTGTGTGTGTGTGTGTGTGTGTGTGTGTGTGTCCTTATTTCACCCCATGAAGTTCATGGTCAATGCTCAGTGTGAGACAATGGACCACAGAGAGAGGGGAGGGGGTGGGGGGGTTGAGAGGGCGGAGCCTCAGACTGAACCTGAACTCAGACTCCCATGACCTTTAGGGGCTGAGGTCACCGCTGCCTGTGGGGGATTTAGAGGGCAGGTCGTGGGGGGGTGGGGGGGTGATGTCTGCTCCACTGTTTCAAAGGACTGCGACCCCCATCAATGGTATAATGAGGAAGCAGATGGGAGGCTGGATTGGATAATCCTGAACGTGGCGCCGAGGACACGTCGGCTCTGACTGGGAGCGAGTGAGTAAGTCAGTGAGTCAGTGGGTCAGTGAATGAGTGAGTGAACCAGAGGTTGGGACTCAGACAGCAGGTCAGGTGCTTCTCCTCACCTGGCCAGGTGCTCTGGAGACACACTGGCTCCAATTCTGTCTCTACTGGAGACGGTTCAAACTAGCAATCAGTCAGACTAATCAACCTGCTGACCAATCAGCTGCTCCCACTGTCTCCATCCTTCCTGGATGGATGTTCATAAAGCTGCACATTTATGGATTTATTTATACCTTTCTTTATACTATCATCACAATATTTAGCTCTCTGTTCTCTTTGCTGGACTTTCCAGATTGGGGGCCGGGTTAATGACTTACCTGGAAGAAATGTCTGAGCCTTTTGTGACATCACAGAGGGATGGCTGAGTATTAGAAAAAATATGAAAGCTGTAGAAAGGTAGAGCAGCAGCAGCAGAAGAAGAAGAAGAAGAAGAAGAAGAAGAAGAAGAAGAAGTGAAGGAAGCAGGAGAGAGAAGCAGGTCACTGGTGGAGGGAACAAGCAGGTGAGACTCACCTGCTGATGACATCACAGGACAGGTGAGAGCCCTCCGGTCAGCAGAAGTGGAAGTCGACCTCACCTGTAGGTGGAGCCGTTTGTTCATGGGGACAGAAACCAAAGTGTTGATTTCAGTCAATAATCTCAGATTGAGTTCAGCAAACGATGCTGCAGTCAAACAGGAAGTTCAGACAAGCAGCTGTTCAGGGAGGAGAGAGAGTGTGTGTGTGTTGGGGGTTGTTGTGTCTGGTTCACACTTTTGTTGTGTTATTGTTTGTCATTCAGACCATTGAACAGGGGGAGGAGGGTGTGTGTGGGGGGGCCAGCTGGGAGCAGGGTGGGGGGGAGGGGCCTGGGAAAGTCACCTCCCCCAAGTTCAGAGTGGGGGGAGGGGGCGGGGTCACGGCAGAGTTCAAGTGAGGCTTCACATTCATTCAACACAACTTTATTGATCAAATTAAACCCAAGTGGTTCAGTTATAGTCGAGGCGACAGATGGACTCGCTGATTCGTTCGACGCTTCGTTTCCATTCATTTCTGCTTTCAATTGATTCATTGAAAATAAAAAAACAACTGTTATTTCAGTTCTGTGGAGTCCAGACGTCCCTTAAAACCACCACCAGTCAATTCAGAGAGGAGAAAAAAACTGCTCTTTCACCATAATCTTCATCTTCATCATCAGCACCATCATCTTCATCATCCTCATCCTGCCAGTGAGTATCTGCTGGATCATTCTGGAGTTCACGACTGAGTTGAAATGAAACAAGTTCATCAAGTGAAAAGCAAATATACTTCTATGAAACTTATTTGACTAACTTTACTACTAACTTTACATTACAAACAGAATCGCTGTTTTATACATTTACAACCCAAAACATAAAACTCGGTGCACTTGATCAATGTTTTTCAACTTTTTGAGCTACGACACGTTTTTTTTTACATTGAATAAATCCCACATCAGATGCACCACAACCAATAACACGATAAAATGACACACAAATCTGGTCCCGTCAGACCCCACTGTAAGGAGGATGGAGGTACATTCTGGTCACGTGACCCCGTACGTCACGTCCGCTGACGTGTCAGTGTGAAAAAAGTGTTTCCATGACAGTGTTGCGATATTCCTCTCTATGGATACGTGTGAAAAACCACCTCCTGAGAGCGTCAAGACCTTTTAGTTTTTATTGCCATATTTAGGTTTGGAGCAATTCTATTGGTGATGGAAACGCAGCTAACATCTCACCAGTGGTTGAAAAACACTGAGCTGGATATGAGTTTGAAGAGCGACATCACTCCTCTGAGACGTGTTCAGATGACCCCGCCCACTGCGACCTGATTGGATCTCCCTGTGTGACAGGTGTGGGGTCTCGGAGCCGCTGGCCTTCCTGCAGGAGCCCAGTGATGTCATCGCAGTGCGGGAGCGCCCCCTGATGCTGCACTGCCAGGTGGAGGGGGAGGGGCCTATCTCCATCACCTGGAGGAGGAACGGTGTGCCGGTGGAGGTGGGTGGGGGCGGGGCCAGGGCAGCCCTGCTGGCCAATGGCACGCTGCTCATCAGGAGCTTCTCCAAGAGGAGGGAGCAGAGCGAGCAGACGGACGCCGGCGAGTACGAGTGCGCCGCCCAGAACCGCTACGGCATGTTGGTCAGCCGCAAGGCCCGGGTGCTGCTGGCCTGTGAGTCACATGACCTGGACACACACACTTACACTCTCACACACACACACATCCAGCCACTCACCTGTCACCCCTCCCCTTCCCCCCCAGCGCTGCCTAAGTTCCTGTCCCACCCTCAGTCAGTGGCGGTGGGTGAAGGGGGCGTGGCCAGGCTCACCTGCCAGATCAATGGCATCCCGGAGGCCAACATTACCTGGCAGAGAGACCGCCGCCCACTGAGCACCGAGGACCCGCGGTACGTCCCCTCCATCTCTATGACATCACTCCCTGTCCCCCTCACCTGTGTTTAAACCGGGGGGGGGGTTCCAACTGTTTGACTGGTAGGCCATAGTGGGTTGTAAAATGTGCCAGAGCGGGGTAGCGGAGCAGCAGCAGATGGATGGGGTGTTTTGGTGAGCCACCTCAAAGGAGGAAACAATCTATCATGGGATATGGAAAAAACATGTTGCAACCCTGTAGTGCTAATACTACAAATCCCAGAATGCTCCGCTGGTGTTTTGGCTTATCAATCAGAACAGGAAGTTCATTGAAGGGTGTCATTATAATGACTTTCTTGTTTGTTTTTTTTTAAATTTATTTTAATGAGTTTTTTTTAATTTGAAATTGGATTTTACATGTGTGAAATATGAAGTTATTCATTGTATCGTATGGAGCTTTGCTTGTTCCATATTCAGGATGAAGTGAAACTTGTTTGGCTCCATATAAAAAGGTTCACTGTTCTAAGATTAGTTCAGTCACTGTCAATGTTGGACCGTGACTTTGTCCCAGTTTGACATTTTGACCCCACTGAGTATTTGACTTTGACTCCTCTGGCTTAACGAACCACATACAGTCCCCAGGCCGTATGTTTGCCCACGCCTGGCTTAACCTGTGTTTGTATCGTGCTGTAGTTACACGCTGCTGCCACACGGCGTGCTACAGATCAGCGGCGTCCAGCAGGCGGACGGCGGCCTGTTCCGCTGCGTGGCCTCCAACATCGCCAACACCCGCTACAGCCAGGAAGCCCAGCTGTCCGTCAGCGGTAAGACCCGCCCCACAGGGGCAGCAGGACGACCTGTAGGTGGCGCACCCTGAGCTAATGCTGGTTCTGGTCCAGGTTCAGGCTTCCGGACCTACAGAGAGCCCGTCATACTGTCGGGACCTCAGAACATCACCATCAACGTCCACCAGACGGCCATCCTGGAGTGCATCGCTACCGGGAACCCAAGACCCATCGTCTCCTGGAGCCGCCTGGGTGGGCACACACACACACACACACACACACACACACTCCTTCACTCTCTTCCTTGTGGTCTGTAATCACAAAATCATTTGCTGAGGTTCTTTCTTTCTGTGTGTGTGTGTGTGTGTGTGTGTGTGTGTGTGTGTGTGTGTCAGATGGCCGCTCCATGGGTGTGGAGGGCATCCAGGTGTTGGGAACAGGGAACCTGATGATCTCTGACGCCACGCTGCAGCACTCGGGAGTCTACGTGTGTTCAGCCAACAGACCAGGAAGCAGAGCCAGGAGGACGGCGCTGGGACGGCTGGTGGTGCAAGGTGACACACACACACACACACACTATGCAGCAGCGGCAGAAGGCGTTGATGATGTCACAGCTGCTCCTGAACACAGCCTATTTTCACTTCCAGCTGGACGGTGATGAACTTGAACTCATCATGTCGAGTGTGCAAACACACCTCGAGTATGTGTGTGTGTGTGTGTGTGTGTGTGTGTGAGTGTGTGTGTCTGTCTGTCCATATGTGAGCAGCTCTTGAACTTGAATTTGCTGCTGTCTGACCCTTAACCCCTGACCTCCAACGCCCTCTGTCAAATGTGTGTGTGTGTGTGTGTGTGTGTGTGTGTGTGTGTGTGTGTGTGTGTGTGTGGACTGACACCAGCTGAAATCATCCTGGGATTCTGACTGATTAAAACGCTCATATTTAGTGATAACAGTGTGAATATCCAGAAAGATATTTTCTTTACTTTCCTTTCGAGACCTTTGATGAACACAAACAACTATAAAGACAAATACAATGGCAGCAGAGTGAAGAACGACCCCTGACCTGCGACCTCATCACAGCTGCCTGAAGCAGGAAGTGATGCGTGCAGGAGGGGAGGGGCCAAACTCATTCTGTGTGTGTGTGTGTGTGTGTGTGTGTGTGTGTGTGTGTGTGTGAGAGAGAGAGACTCATTTGAATGTCCATTAGCATGTGAAGAGTTCCACTTCACAATGACGACTTTATTCTGGCCGTCTGTCACCACTAGGCTCCGCCCCCTCAGAGCAGCATGATGATGATGATGATGTCATCTTTGTGAGTCCATGCTGAGAGTGTTGTGTTGTGTTGTTTGTTGCGTGTTGTGCTGTTTCTGGGGTGTCAGAGTTGCTTTGCAAACACACACCAGTTATTCAGCAGGAAACACACACACACATGTGTGTGTTTGTGTGTGTGTGTGTGCGAGTGTGACCCTCCATAAATCATCCCAATTTGCCTGACTCCTCCCCCACCTCATCCTGATGACACCCCTCCCACACACACACACACACACACATACACACTGTGACCTCTGACCGCCCCTCCTCCCTGTGCACACAGACTGGCTGGGTGAGGGAGGGTGGGGGTTATTTGAGGTGACGAGACGCTCGTCTCCACGGTCTGCGTGGTCTCCGTGGAGACCAGGCCAGACAGCACCTGCCTCTCTGCCGGCCCGGGGTCAGAGGTCACAGTGGCGTCACAAAGAGAAGTTCAAGTTCAGTCTGAGGGCTGGGATTTCCCATCATCCAGCCGTCACTGCTGCTGCTGCTGCTGCTGCTGCTGAATGTGGTTCATCGTCACAGACGGAAAAGTCTACATGGTTTTTGTTTTTAAAGGTGACAAAATGTTTAGTTTTAGTTAAGTTGAGTTTATTTTGAAAAAGAAAAAAAAAGAAAAAATTAAACAGATTTATTTTCACCCCTCATCCATAAATTAGTCATAAACTATAGTTTGGCTCCCAAATGAATATGAAGTTATACATTAATATACATTAACACTGGCCTTGTTCTAATAGGTTATCCCAATCACCAATAATTCTTCATCTTAAGAAAAAATATTAATATTTATCTAAAATGAGGATGAAGAGTAAACAATGTTTATGAAAACATTTGTTTTAATAAAAGTGTATTTAATTTGACATAAGTAATAATTCAATTTTCACATGAATTAGTGCACACACTATATCTGCTGGCTGCAGTGGAACTTCATCAAAGATTCTGAGGCTGAGCTCAGAGGAGAGACAGAGAGCGGCTGCCCTCTGCTGGAGATTTGGCTGCAACTGCAGCCAGTAGCCAGATGGTCACAGAGTAGACCTCCCAGCAAGGGGATGAAGAACTCAGTATGGAAGAACCTTTTCGAACCTTTTTAAAAGTTCCCCTTCTTCACCTTCAGGCAGACCTGATTAATTTGGTGAACTAAAAATGTGTTTATGAAATTCATTCAATTTCTTCATAAAGAAAGGAATTCCCCCCAAAAATGTGTTAGCAGCTAATTAATGCTAATTGAATTAAATAAAATAAAATAAATTAATTGCATTTTTTGAAAATTATGAAGAAAATGTTTCTTCATATATATATATATATATATATATATATATATATATATATATATATATATATATATATATATATATATATATATATATATATATATATATATATATATATATATATATATATATATATATATATATATATATATATATATATATATTTACACATACACCCATTCACACACACACACACACACATATATGTGTGTGTGTGTATATGAGAGACTATTGCTCTCTGCTGGTGAAGCTGCTGGAGCTTCTCTCCTCATGTGGTCATGTGACTTCTTTCCTCCCTCCCTCTGTGCATTCAGCCCCTCCAGAGTTCATCCAGTGGCCTCAGTCCGTCTCCAGGCCAGCAGGGGGCAGCGCCGTCTTTAGCTGCACAGCGTCGGGCGTCCCCGAGCCACACCTCATCTGGCTGAAGAACGGCAAACTGCTGGCGCCCAGCGGCAACGTCAAGCTCACCAACGGCAACACGTGAGGACGAGGAGACATGTCCTCGACCAATAGCAACACAGCACCAGCGACAACAAGCGTCTCTCTGTCTCCCCCTGCAGGACACTGGCCATCACGCGCATCACGGCCCAGGACGAGGCCATCTACCAGTGCATTGCCGAGAACAGTGCGGGCACCAACCAGGCCAGCGCCCGGCTAGCCCTCAGCCAGGGGCCCGAGCTGCCCCAGGCTCCTGCCGGCCTGCGGGCGGCGCCGCTGAGCTCCAGCAGCCTGCAGCTGACCTGGGAACAGCCTGTGGAGGACGTCAGCCAACAGATCATCGGCTACGTGGTGCACATCCGACGCCTCGGCGGTGAGTTTGGCCTCAAACGAACCAACAGTTCCTGATAGAGAAACAAGATTCAAGAACTTTATTCGTCACATGCAAGTGACCTCTGACCCCAACCCCTCACCCCTCAGAACCAGACAGCGCCGAGCTGCAGGAGGCCGTCAGCAAGACCACCTTCAACCACGAGGTGGCTAACCTGGAAGCAGCCACCACCTACTCCATCTACCTGAAGGCCTACTCCGCCCTGGGGGGCAGCCAGCAGTCCAGCACCATCACCGCCACAACACAAGGGGGCGGTAGGTTTCACTCTTTCTCTATCTGCTCAGGATCTTGTCCACACTGGGTTTGGTTTTTTTATATGTAAACTCCTCCATCTGTGTGTCCTGCAGTTCCCAGTTCTCCCAGCTTCTTCACCAAGGTCCTGAACCAGACGGCCATGCAGGTGTACTGGGAGCTGCCCAGTAAGCCGGGAAGCCTGGAGGGCTTCAGGCTGCAGTATCACATGGTCTCCGACTCTGAGTTCCAGGGACTGGAGGAGTTCCCAGCGCACATTAACACCCACACTATCTCCCACCTGGGTTAGTGACATCATCGGGGGGCGAGGCAGTCGGCTTGGGGAGCTAGCCTAGCCACCAACAGACCTTAGGCTTTCAGCCAACCAGCTCGTGTTTGGATTCACTGATTAGCACTGTATTAATGTGTTATTACTCTGTTATTACGGAGGATGTAGCCACGCTGCTTGCCCTGCCAGGAAGAAAACCTGGTGCGATTGTCATTGGCTTTCTGCCAATCAGCTCGTGGGTGTGTCCAGGAGTGGTGGGTTGGGTCGGGACTCAGATGCACTGGTTGGCTCCATACTGATGTGTTATTACTATGTAGCCATGCTGCTAGCCGGCTTCCTTCCGGTTGGTTGTTAACCCTCTCTTTGTGTCCCTCCTGCAGAACCTGCGGCCGTCTACGAGATCCAGCTGGTGGCGTTTAACGGGAATGGAGACGGTCCTGCTAATCGGCGCCTGGTGTCGCTGGCGGACGGCGGAAACGCCGCCGCCGCCGCAGCAGCAGCAGCAGCATAAAAAAAAAAAAAAAGCTTTAGGGTGACCTTTGACCTTTGTCTGTCACCAGTGGTGGCAGCATAGTCATGGTGGTCTTGTGTTCATTGCCCCTGCAGGTCAGAGTTGTAGCTGCGATCGGTCCAACGGCTCGGCCTCGTCTCTTCTGGTGGCCGTCCACAGCGGGCTGGCCTGCGTCCTCTGTCTCCTGCTCTTCATCCTGCTGGGCTACAAACGCAGGTGAGACCCTCATCATCATCATCTTGGTCATCATCTTCATCATCATGGTACGGTGGCCGGGAAGTGCAAAACACAACCGCAAAAGAGAAAACACAACCGCAAATCAGAAAAAAACACATCAACCAAAACGGAAGTGATACCTTTGTCCCAGAAACTAAACGAGCTCTCCCGTCTATGCTGGAAATTGTATCCCCTGGTCGTTGATTAGTTTAATCAACGACGCCATGCTATGGACAAATTAGACTTTTGTCCAGAATGTTTTTATTCCGCTGTCCCCTACGTGGTGTCCAAGATTATATTAGGCTATTCAGTGCAGTGTTACAGTTACAGGAGGGATACTTATTATATCAGACTGTTGGGGGATACAATTTATGGCAGCCCTTCTGTACAGTCTGATATAATAAGTATCCCCCTTGTAACTTCAAGTAGGAGAGAAGAATCTTCTCCATATTCACCAGTGTGACTAGACATGACCTGGTCTAAGTACCTGGATGGTTTTGTGCAGTGAAAAACACAATAAATACAAAATGGTATATGATGAAAATTTTTATGATTATTTTTGGAGAGGACATTCAGAATCATTTTCAACAATATTTTTGCTGGTGATTTCACAGTGTAAGTAGTCGTCTAGCCTACGTGGTACAACATTGTCAAATCATAGGAGGAAATAGACACGGCATTGCCAATGCAGTGCACTGAATGGCCTAATATAAGCTTCGACACCACGTAGAGGACAGCGGAATAAAAACATTCTGGATAACTGTCTAATGTGTCCGTAGCGTAACGTCACTGAAAAAAACGAATACACACTTCAACAACACGTTGGATAGAGCAGAATAAAAACACTCTTAATAAATGTCTAATTTGTCCGTAGCATGGCATCGATTAAACTAATAAACACCTACAAATTGTATCGGGGATAACTGCCTTGGCATGACACTGGCAACGTAGATGGGACAGCATGTTTAGTTTCCGGGGCAAAGGTATCACTTCCGTTTTGGTTGATGTGTTGTGTTTTCTGATTTGCGGTTGTTTTCTCTTTTGCGGTTGTTTTGCACTTCCCGGCCACCGTATCATGGTCATCATCATCATCAACATCATCATGGTCATCATCTTCATCATCATCATGGTCATCATCAACATCATCATCATGGTCATCATCAACATCATCATCATCATCATCGTCATCATGGTCATCATCTTCATCATCACCATCATCTCCTCCACCTCCACCTCCGTCTCCTTCCTCACTCTGCTGTGTCTTCAGTCGGTTCTGCAGGAAGGAGGTGACATGGGAGACTCCGCCCACCCTGAACGGGGTCAGAGGTCATAAATGTGCCCCCCCAGCTGACAGCATGGAGCTGAGCCAGGTAACTGGGTGGACCCTCTCACTTCCTGATTGTTAAAGTCACATGATGGTCTAACAGCAACTCCCTGATTGGCCCACAGAGGTGTGACTCCGCCCCTCCTCAGCCCGTCATGGTGATGGTGGAGGAGCCTCACCCCATCCAGCCCGTCCAGCCCGCCACAGGATAGACCACCTCAAACCCCCTCCACCCCCCGACCCTCCCCAGACAGCCTGCGGTGGCCCCTCCCCCACCTGACAGCCTTACAGATCTGCTGAATGCCTGAGATGATGAATATGAAGATGATGATGATGATGCTGATGATAAAGATGAAGATCAGGAAGATCCTGACAGCATCAGGCGCCACACGAGGACCAAGAGCTTCTCAAACACCCTGAAAACCTTCTCAGATGTCCGTCACTTTTGACCACAATTCACCACGATGACGTCATCCTCCTCCTCTGCTGAAAACCAAAGCTGAACACTGCTGATGATTGGACGCCATGGTCACATGACCCCCTTCTACTTCCTGTGTGGTGTCTGATGCTGAATGAAGCTTCCTGTCCAAGCCAAAACCTTTTTCCCTCTCCAGTTTGGAGTCCGAGGCCTTGCAGCGGTCTGACCGGAGGTGGAGCCTCAGAGAGGGGCGGAGCCTCCCTCCCAGGGTTCCAGAGCCAAAGGGAATTATTGAGCTCCGGTCAGCCGCTGACTGCAGGGGGCACTAGCTCCCCTCTGCTTCCACTTCTGCCTTTGATGATGATTGTTAGTGTTTGTTTCTGTTTCACCAAGTTCGCCTCCAGTCAGGAAATGGAGGGAACCGCAGGCTGCACCCCTACCCCCCCAACCACCCTACCCCCTCCCCCCTCCCCACCTCCAAAGACAGCCACCTCTGGCTACCGCCACTGCCTCCTGCTGGCCGCCGCCACTGCCTCCTGCTGGCGGTCAGGCCAACCTACCTCAGATACCTCAGAACCAAAAGGCTCCTCCTCCTCTCCTGTGCCTGTAGCCAACCAGAAGCTCTGCTCGGATCTCTGCCTCAATCCAGGTGGTGTTCTGGTTTGAACTGGACCTGACTGCCACTTCCTGTCTGGCCTAAACTAGTTATAACGGGTTTCCTTCAGGATCATCGTCCAGGATCCTCAGATCTCTGCTCTGGGCCTGATACTCCATCCGTCACCTGACCACCTCGCACCAGAGACCCTGGCCGGATCTTCTGGGGTCTGGTCTGGTCAGGTCCGAACGCCTGGTCCAGTCCGAACACCTGGTCCGGACCTGTCATCTGGTCCTGGTGGCGTCGCTCCTGAAGGACCCGCCCAGCAGACAGGAAAGACTTCTCCACACTTTGTAGCCATTTTTGTTGCCTGGAGGCGGCCACCTCCTGTCACATGACTGCTGAGCCGTCAGTCACATGTTAAGTTTCCAGTAGATGAGCGGCAGCTTCTTGTCGAGTCTCAGCCAAACATTCTCCAAATATTCTTTAAAACTCACAGATCGACGTCCAAAGATGAAGAACAGAAGAAAACCTCAAATGTTGGTTTTCACTGCCTGCCTTTCCAGGTGTGAAGAACAAACAAAACCAAAAGAACAAGTTTGCTTTCATGTCTAAGATGTCAGAATGAATAAGAAATGGAAAATATGAAATATATATTTTCATATATTTTAACATGTTAAATTTTAAAGAGCCAAATAACCGAAGAGTAGAGACACAGAGAAGCAAAAACTCCACAAGAAAGTTTTTGTTGGCTGTGGGGGGGCGTGGAGGGGTTGGAGAGTCAGCTGGTCCCTGGCCAATCAGAGCTGAGAGGGCGGGGCTTCCAGCTGCTCCCTCCCCTCTGCCCCCCCCGCCTTCATATTGTCTCTCAGACTAAATGCTGATGAAGTTAACGTTGGCCGTTCTTTTTCTAGAACTTTTCGTCTTTAGTTCGTGTCGCTGCCAAACGGCGGCGAACAGGAAACCAAAATTTAAGCATGATTTTTTTTTTTTAATATTCAAATTGATAATTTTACTTCTGTATATCGTTTATCGTTTGACTTTTTGTTTGTAGTGGAATTTCTGTAAAATGTCTGTAGGATTTAAAGTCGTGCGGCGGCGTCTTCAGCCGGAGGTGGAGCACGGAGTCATGCGGCCGAGGCCGTAAGGTCTTTACCGCCCCCTGCTGACCGGCTGAACGCGCTGCAGGCACCGAGCGCTGTAGAGAACGTAGCTAAAGTGCTAGAACCAATGAGAGAAGAGATGCTTTAATGTTGCCCATGTTTTTCTCCCCCAAACGTTTTTTTTGTACCCTCGGATTGGTGTCGCACAGAAGCGTCCTCGAGCTTTAACCTGATTGGAAGGGAGGATGGCGGGAGAGACGCCCACTTCCTGTTTCGATGTCGACAAAAGTTTCAGCTTTTTCAAGCCGTTGTTTGTTTGTTGTCGCTGCTGCTTTGTCGTTTTGTCGTCGCTTCTTCTCTCTGCTGTGGACACGAAACCAAATAAAAAAGTAACTGATGTAGAAAAAGAAAGACAAGTCCTGTTATTACACACACACACACACACACACACACACACACACACACACACACACACCTCTAGAATCAGAGTAAAAACTTTATTCTCAGTTTATTTCAGTGATGAAGAGATGAACAAACTGGAACGTCTTGCTGGGTAATCGCCATTTGTCACAACTTTCTGTTTATGCACAATGACGCAAGTCCTGCTCTCTACTCAGCCATTGGCTGTGGCCGTGGCTGCGTGCTGACGCCTGATTGGATAGCTCACAGGACCCAGTCAGCCGCTGCCTTTTTTTTTCGAAAACTGTTCATTGTCCTCTGGCTTTCCCGCTCGCGGCTCACGCACAAAATAGACCAGACGGCAAAACGATGGCTGCACGGCGCGAGCCGGCTGGCCGGAGGCGCGCGCCGCTTCGAGTCTGCCGTCAACGACTCCATCGTTCGGCAGTTATTAGTAGTTAGTAGTTAGTAGTCGTTAGTAACGATTCTACAGCCAAAAGTGGCCAGCAACAAAGAACACTGGCCACCGCCGGACTCCTGAATTCTGTCGCGCTTCATCTGCGCGATCTCAGCGCGATGACATCAGCAGACACGCAGCGGTGAAAGCGGAGGGGGTGCAGCTTGCCGGCGGGCGTGAGACCCCGCTGGTTTTGGTCTGCGGAGAAGGGACTAAATGCCGATCGATTGAGGGTCGACCCGGCATTCAAAAAACACAGTGTCAACCACCTAATTCCAGTGGGAAAGGGGCTCGTGACACTTTTGCGACACAGGAAAAACCTTTTTTGAGAGGTTTTTCCCAGTTCAGATGTTTCCATCACCAGTTTTTCTTGCCATATTTAGGTTTTGTGCAATTCTAGGGGTTACGGAAATGCAGCTACTGTCCGACATCAGTTGATTGTACACAGAAAGAGCAGACCGAGCGACGTCACTGTTGCCCTGCAGCCTGGTTGTTGTGGCCGGAGTCGGACTCTTGCTGGTAGCCGCGAGGGCCGCACTCGGCCGCCAGTCTGTCCGGAGATGACGGCAGGGTGGCAGCACCGGTGGCGCCGGCTCCGGCGGCAGCTCCTTCGCTGGCTCCGCCCCCACCCCGGCTTTGGCGGAGGCGGCAGCAGGAGGCGAGGTCGGCCCGGAAGGAGGGCGTGTAGAAGCCGTAGATGACGGGGTCGCAGCAGGTGTTGAGGTTGCCGAAGACGAAGAGGGCGTGGTGGACGTACTCGGGCGTGAGGCGCAGCACGTCGGGCTGGAACCAGTACCACAGGCCCAGCAGGTAGTAGGGCGTCCAGCACACCACAAAGGACAGCACGATCACCACCGTCATCTTCAGAGTCTTCATCCGCGCCTTGGGGATGATGTCGGTGCCGCTGCGCCGCAGGTAGGACTCACCTGCTGCAGGGTGGGGGGGTCAATATAGAATAGAATAGTTAGAACAGATGGACTTTATTGATCGCAAATTGGCAAACTAAACTGTCGCAGCACTAAACACATTTAAGTAAATCTATATACAACAGGTGTACAGGTGCATGACAACATGAGCCATGCTGAGGCCTAGCAGTGGTGGGTTTTGGTTGGAAACCAGTTTCTTGCTCATGGGTTTTGTTTGTTTGCAACTGGAAACCTATTTCTCATATGTGCTATATTATTTGATCTTTTCTCTCTCTCTCTCTCTTTTTTTTTTTTTACATCATTTTTATATGTAAAACAATCAAAAAAAATGTTTTTATTTCAAATCAACAACGTTGTCCTGGAAACGCATGGTATGGGCAAACTGTGGCCCGGGGACCATATGCGGCCCGTTAAGCCAAAGTTACTCCAGAGCCTAGTATAAGCGCAGGGTCAAGGGTGGGGTCAAGGTCGCATCACGGCAAGCACCCCCAACCACGATTGTGGTCGTGCAGGTACCTCTGTTCCTCAGGTGCTGCAGGTGGATGTGCAGGAGAATGCGGCTGTAGCAGCAGCTCATCACCAGCAGGGGGAGCACGTAGAGCGTGGTGAAGTGGAACATGTTGTAGACGGTCTCCTGCCAGCGGCGGGCGAAGCTGCCGTGGGTGGCACACTGGGTGAAGTCTGCTGCCTCCACCCGGACTGCTCGGAAGATGAAGAGCTGGCGGGGCGGGGCGGGGGGGAGAAAAGGGGGCGGAGTCAGGTCAGGTGACACAGAGTTGTTAGCATTGTTAGTCGACGCCAAGAGGGGAGGTGTAACAGCAGGAGGTTCTTCCAGCTAATCTCTCGCACATTCCTGCAGGGATTTAACGGCAGGTCTCAACTTTCACCCACCAGGTGAAGCTCTGCTGGAAGGATGGAAGAAGGTCTGGCTGCTCAGATGCTCCTTCAGCTAACACTGCTAACGCCGCTAACATCCCCTTAACATGTTCAGGGGATCCAGGCCAGGGGTCTTGCTGTGTGGAGTTTGCATGTTCTCCATGTTCTCCCTGTGTCTGCTGGGTTCTCTCCAGGTTCTCCAGCTCCATCCCAACCTCCAAAAACATGCATGTAAGCTGAATTGGAGACTCTAAATAGTTAGTAGTGTGTGTGTGAGTGTGAATGGTTGTGTGTCTCTCTGTGGCCCTAATAAAGTGGCCACTGGTCCAGGGTGTCACCCTCCTTCACCCAGTGACAGCTGGGAGAGGCTCCAGCAGACCCCTGAGAAGAAGCGGGCATTGAAAATGGCAAAATAACAAAATAGATTCGTGTTTTAATGTGAAAGTGACCACAGGGAGGGCAGACTGATGGTTTGGCTCCCCCCTCTGGGCTCGGTGGTTACCTGCGGCGCCGCCAGCAGCAGACTGAGGCTCCACGCCAGCAGCAGCATGCGGCGGTTGCGGCGGTGTGCGCTGAGGGCGTGGAGTGGGCGCAGGATGGCGTGCTGGCGGTCCAGGCTGATGACCACCAGCACGAAGGCGGAGGCCTGCATGGCGAAGAGCTTGAGGAAGCACAGCAGCCTGCAGAGGGCGTCGCCGCCGTACCACTGCACCGTGGCGTTCCACACGGCGTCCAGCGGCATCACCACAAAGGTCATCATCAGGTCGGCCGAGGCCAGGCTCACCAGCAGGGGGCGCAGGTGGGACGCCAGCCGCCGCCCGCGCCACACGCTGGCCAGCAGGGCCAGGTTGCTGCAGGCCGCGAAGAGGAAGAGGAGCAGCGTGGCGCCCACCCGGAACTGGGCGGCCCGGGTGAAACTGGGAGCCTCCCAGTCCACCAGGGGCGGGAAGTGGGAGGAGTTCGGTGGAGCCAGAGGTGGCGCTGTCCCTGACATTCTGCACTGAGAGAAGAAGAAGAAGAAGAAGTAGAATAAGAGGTAGAGGAGGAAGAGAAGGTGGGTTGTAAGTGTCGCGTAGCAACGGTTACATGGGGGTTTGTCACACAGGAGTTAGCCTAGCTTAGCCTAGCTTAGCATCTCACGACAGCTCTCTGTCCAGTTGCCGTCTCTGCATCCCGTCGCAGCCGGTTCGTTTCTCCAATCAGCAGAACTTCACAAGGAAGTTCAGCTGTCCATCCACAGACCGACCACTAGGGGGCTGCACTCTTGGTGCTTTTTCGGGACCCTGAACTTCTGACCTTCAGGCGGCGTTGTGATGATGCTGCTTCTGCCAGGTTCTCCTCTGCTAACATCTCTACTTCTTGGTCAATTTGTTACCGTGGCAACAACATCAGGCTCCGCCCACCAGACAGGAGGAGGAGGAGACCAAAGAAATGATTGTATTCCTGGAGTATTGATCAAATTACACAGACACACACACACACACACCCACCCACCCACACACATACGCACACAGGTCAGGTTGCTGCTCTTTGTCTGCAGTGTATTTTTAGCAGTGCGTGTGTCGTGTGTGTGTGTGTGTGTGTGTGTGTGTGTGTGTGTGTGTGTGTTGATGTCACCTTGGCAACCCCCACCTCTACTTAGTCACACTGCAGGCACCGAGTGCCAGGCCCCTCCCCCCTCCAGCGGTTGGCTGAAATATCCCCCTCAAGCGCGTGTGTGGAAGAGTGACACTAATGAGACATTCCCACTCATTAGGACCTGCCTTGTTCTCACCTAGTATACACACACACACACACACACACACACACACACAAAAGACATTTAAGACAGAGGTGAGATCATCAGATGTGCAGCTGTGAGCCTCAGGAAGTCCAACATGATCGTATGAGGATCAGACTGGCTGCGACAGTGCAACAGCGATGCAACACAACCAAAGACCCACAAACTTAAAGTTCTTGTTGGACAAACAAGTAGCAGCAGCAGCAGCAGCAGCAGCAGCAGCAGCAGCAGCAGCATGCTGGTCTTCAGCCAGCCACTCAGGGCAGTGTGAGGGGAAACTCCACCACCACTCATCTAACATGAGGAATCACAGGAGTCATTGAGGAGAGATCTCATGTCTCCAGCACCCTGAAGTGTTTCCACCAGCAGGTCAGACTGACTGACTGAGTGACAGCAGAGAAGATCACATCCGCAGAAGATAAAGTGTGACACGTGTTCGAGACTCAAACATGTTTCAAACTTGTGTGCCAGACCTACCTGATCAGCAGCTCTGAGAGATTCTGGTCTTCAGCTCCAACTCTCTGCTTCTCCTCATCTTCTCCGTCACACACAGAAGCTGCAGCGTCCCCACGCTGGCAGCAGCAGCAGCAGCAGCAGCAGCAGCAGCAGCAGCAGCTCCTCTGCCACTGTGGAGGAACCTGCAGACTGCGGCGCAGAGGGGGAGGAGCTACAGCCTGGGTGTGTGTGTGTGTGTGTGTGTTGTCTCTGTGATCACGTTTTTTTTCCACCTGCAGCCACCAGAGGGCGCTGAAAGGTGCTGAAAATAATGAATGTTTTCTGTATATTTTTTGATATTTTCTTTTAATTGCTTTTTTCTTTTGCAACATTTAAACATTAACAGAAAAAAACAAAACAAAAAACAAATCCTATCATCAAGATAATAACTGCTGGGTTGCTTTGATGTCTCCACAGTTGGTTCTTCCTCGTCCTGTCATTGGTGTATTAACAGTCCATTTCTCCCATTTTCCTTGACGCTGCTCCTCTTTGGTCCTCATCTGATGAGTCAGTTGCTCCATAACATATATTTTAATCCCAATTTTCATCTTCGTTTGGTGGATCTGGGCTATACCACTTCGTCATGATTGCTTTCTTACAAGCTACTAACAAGATTTTCAGTCAAGATCTGTCATCTTTTAACACATGTCCTGTCATATTGCCAAAATATAATAACAAACAGGTCCTAGGATCAATTCTGTGGATATTTTATCAAAAGGTTATAATTTTTGAACAACCCCAAAAAACATGGGAAGGATCTAAATGTATATCTCCACATTTTCTCCAGGATGAACTGTGACCATGGACTGATTTGATTTAATTTGCTATTTAGAGTGTTTGTTTTTTCCTTGTTTTGTTTTATGGTTTGTTTTATTTGCTTGCGTGTCTCTTTCCCCTAATTTCCCTGTTTGTTCGATGTGTTATTGAAATGTTAAAAATAAATAAAAAGATAATTGAAAAAAAAGAAATATTCACACCTTGAATAAATGTTTTTGATGTGATTTTGTATTTCAGGTCGGTGAAGTGACTGAGGTCGATGACGACTAACCTGCCTCTGCTCAGTGCCGTCCTGCAGCTTGTGTGACGCTGCTAGCTTGCTAATGCTAACTGATGCTAGCTGGACTCTCCTCCTGCAGGCTGACTTGACATTTATCCACAGAGGTAGCAGCTCCACTATCTAACCTCCTGTTAAGCAGCTAGCATTTTCTTTTGCTGTATTCAATAGCATTGAAGCTAAACCTCAGCCAGCGTCATCTGACTCAGCCGTATCTGGATGGTGCGCATCTTCTCGTAAACACGTCTCAGTCGGGTGGAGTCAGCAGCATGACAGCCTCTTGTGTGTGTGTGTGTGTGTGTGCACGAGGTAAATGTGCCACATCAGCAGAAGCAGGACTCTGGATTAAACATGAGTGTGACTGCTGCTGCTGCCTGATTAAAAATGCGGCTGCTCACACCCTTTATTTAAATACTTTATTTGAACACGTATTGATTGACAGCCAGCCAGCGGCGGACGAGAGGGTCCAGCCTGGTGGTCACATGACTATGGCAGTGAGTGTCACGTGACTGCGGCAGCCTGTGAGCGTTCATGCCGACCCTGTGAGTGTCTCTGTGATGGATGACGGGACCAGTGGTGGATCTATATCTGCGAGCAGAACCGAGAACGCCAACTGGCCAGGAGGGGCGGGGCCTGAGCCATGCTGGTGGGAGGAGCCTCTTCCATCTGAACCAATGACGACGGACTGGAAGCAAACGACTCGGGGTGCTGAGATGTTGATAGTTTGTCACGCTGAATGTGTCTGTGGTGTTTGTTTTTTTTATGGACAGGTGTCAGTTACCTGTCAGTGGGCGGGGCTTCTGGGCCTTTTGGGTATTCTGGGCGTGGCTCACCTGAAAACACCAAACAGCGGGTTTGTCATCTCGGTCAGAGCAGTGCTTCTCTTGAGGGGTGTGTCAGGTGACTTACTACGACAGAAACTCACCTGGTGGCCGCACCTGGACACTGCAGGCGGGGATCACCTGACCGATCCGGACCTCCTCCTCCTCCTGCTGCTGTACTCTGGTTCCTCCCTCCCACAATCCCCTGCTGCTTCCTGTCCACCTGTGACCTCACATCCTGTCCTGCACGCTGTGGGAGCCTCACCTGGCCCCGCCCCTTGCTGCCCTCCTCCCTGCTGATTGGACGAGCCGCCTGGATCCTGTGTGAGGTCACTGCACCTGGAAGGACAGGTGAACCTCACTGCGCCGTCACTGGCTGACAGTGTGGGCTCTGAGCGATGATGCTGATTGGTCGGTTACCTGGCGACAGGTGGGCTGTGTGGGCGGGGCCTGAGCGAAGGACGTCTGCACAGGTGTGGAGGCCTCTGATTTGAAGACAAAGGGTCAGAGAATCACCTGGAGACACCACCCTCAGCCTGCAGGGTGGCGGTCACCTTCCTGAGCGCCACCCGGAAGGTCCTGAGGTGAAGCACAGGTGCAGGGGGGCACAGTGGGTCACAGTGGGCAAGCTGGGCTCTGATTGGCTCCTGGATTGGCGGCTACCTGACAGAGGGACAGCGCCACCAGCGCCTCCTTGTAGAGCTGCACGGCCTTCCTGCACCTCCTCAGCCTCAGGTAGCACTGAGCCAGAGACTGACACACCTGTACCTGGGCCAGGTGATCCTCTGCACACACACACACACACACACACACACACACACACACACACAAGCAGTGAGGAGAGGAAGTGACATCACCGCTGTCTCTGAAGCCCTGCAGGGCGAGGACGAAGCTCTCGGCTGCCTCCTCCTCCCCGCCCAGCTGTCTGAAGGCCACGCCCAGATTACTGAAGCACCGTGCCTGCTCACCACGCCGACCCAGGGAGCCTGCACACACAATCACACACACACACACAGAGGAACACAGTCATCTGCCTGGGGGGCGCGGCCAGCACAGAGTTTAGCTCTTTATTGAAATGACTCTGAAAACACTGGAAACATGGAGGAAACACAGCTGTTTGATGACTCACTGACAGTTCGGCTGGATTAAAAAGTTTAACAGGCTGTATGTGGCTCCCGGGCCGTAGTTTGCCCACCCCTGTTCTACATTGTTCCTGCTGCTGTCTTGACTGTGAATGTTTTTTTGTGGCGTACCGATCTCTCATTGCCACTTTTACGTTTCACTGCACATCCAGCCTGAGCGTGCGACCAATAAAGTTCTTCAATCTTGAATCTTGTTCAGGTGAGGGTGGACCAACCGTAGAGCCTGGCGGCGAGCCTGTGGGCGTCAACGGTGGCCCGGAAGCGACCCGTGGCGTTGAGCGCCGCCCCCAGGTTGCGCAACACTGTGGCCAGGGGGGGCTGCTGAGCCGCTGGCTGCATGGCCAACTGGAAACACCTGAGGCGGCCGTACGACACGCCCATCGACAGGTACAGCTCACCTGGTGGGGGTCAGAGGTCAGTTGGGGTCAATTGCGATTGTGGTTCTAGCTGTATGTGGTTCTAGCTGTATCTCTGGTTCCGGTTCTGGTTTTTGGTGGTTTCTGGTTCTGCTGACCCGACTCCTGCTGTAGCAGCGTCTCATTTCCACGCAGGCGTCGCCCTGGCAAATGTCTGGAATCAGACATTTAACAGAAGTCACCGGGGAAGTGCCCAACGTTGTGTGAGCCGCTGTGGACCAGTTAAAAGTCCACGGAGCACTTCCCACTGGCAACGGGTGACACATCCTTGGAATCGGCTAAAACGAGGGCGCATTTGGAGAGTCCTTCAGACTCGCAGTGCTACCACGCAACTGGCCTTCAAATGCATGCTTCGAAGGATGCAGACCCTGAATTGAGACACGGCCCAGGTGAAAACATCATCACCAGCCGTCCCTCAACACCTGCGTGACCGACGATATCAACGTCATAATTAATCGTCTGTCAACAAAATAGAACGGCAAAAAAAATGAGGGGGAGCAGTTGCAAGCACAAAGTGGAGCGGCAAAACGAAAAGAAAAAGACAAAAGGGAGCAAGAAAAAAAACTAATTAGTTTGATAGCTATTTTGTTCGCCCTAATCCTCTTTGTGTGAAAGACGAACCTGAAGTCGTATGCAGCGGTTCATTTCCGACCCCCGGTACGCCGCCGTGAGCTAGCGGGCGCTGGAAATGAAAGCAACAGTTCTCCTCATGATACAGGTGAAAGTTTAACTAGTGGTGTCATAAGTAGATATTAAAATGTTAGTATTGGAATATGAAGCCTATTATATGTTCTACTGTTGTTTTTGTACATTAAACATTTAAAAGATGAGCATTTGTCAGTCAGTATTGGGGGGGTGGCGACGGTGATGGACGGAGGGTTGGGTTGGAGGGGTTGGGGATGGTGGGTCATGTAGCCCCGCCCCCGGGCCCGTGCCCGGCTCTGACTTGTTCCAACACTGCGTGCAGGTCCAGCTGGACATACTGGTGCTATCCCAGTTGTCAATGGGCCAGAACCTGGACGGGTCACCAGTTTATCTGGAGGCTGAAATCGAGACACGCGCAACCGACAACACAGTGAAAATGAACGTTTTTGTGGACCTTAAATCTATTCACACCGAGAGGCTTCAGCCGGAAAAAAGCAAGACACAGTCGGAAATCTTGTTCATTCACTGTAACTCCACCCGACACATCATCCTAATATTGACAAATGAGTCAGTGAACTTCAAATTTGCACTAAATTAGGAAAGCAGATGGTGAACGATGTACTGTACAAACAGGACAGAATTTTTCCGTTTATGGCCCAGTTGACCAGAAAGTGTCATTGAAATTCTGGAGATATACTGCCCTCTGCTGGAAATTTCCCTCCACTCCAGGGGAAACCAGAACAACTCCAAAAACAAAAAAACAAAACTCACTTTGAATTTGCACAACAAAACTTCTTAACAAAACTAATATCAGTCTGAGGACAAGTCATAACTTTAAAAATTATGCTTGTAGAATTAATGGTATTTAAAAGATGAAAGTTTAGGTGATGAAAGGGCTCTACGCTACTTCACACCACATTGTTGTGTAAACAAATATTTGAAATACGCAAATAAATCAGGAGAGAAGACTCCAAAACTAAACATGGCAAATGGGCACTTTATTAAGTTCAACAGCATTCTGGTGCTGCAACAGATGACAGAATATGGAAACCCAGCTATTTCAAATATGTTTAAAACAGTCCTTCTCTTCCTTTGGACATGACGTTCTTGTGCTGCAACAAACAACAATGTAAAAACACGGCTGTTTCTGTAAAAATCCTGAGCTTCCTCACATCTGCCCCCCCCACTGCAGGCTAAAAACAAAACTCATGTCAACATCGTCTACATTTAAAAATATACATTTTTTTGGTCGTTATCTCTGCAGCAGCAGCAGCAGCACCCCCCTCTCACTTGGGTTGCGTGCCGCTAAACTCCGCTCTGATTGGCTGCACGGGCGCACGTTCCTGCAGAGGTCGCTACAGTTTCTTAAGGCAAAATAATTCACAGGTTTCCCCAGAATGTACCCAGAATATCTCCCTCTACCTCACGCACGCACACTCTCTCTCACACACACACACACACACACACACATACTCACACACACACACAAGAATAACAATTAAAAACAAACTATTAAAAATGACAACAAAGACATTCCTTGTGGGACTGCAGTGTCCCTCCAGCTGTTGTGACAGTTGTGTTCTGACAATAAATATGGGTGGTTGATTCCCGCCTGGTCAGGTCTCGGCCTCGGCAGCGGTCTGCTCTCTGGCCGTGGTGTGTCGAGTTGTTGTTGTTGTAGAAATGACGCCTCTCTCTCTCTCCCTCTCCCTCTCTCGCTTTCTGTTACTCAGTTGTCAGCAGCAGCAGCAGCAGCAGCAGCAGCAATGGGGGCGGGCTCAGTGGTTTCTGGAGCAGCGGCGGCATCTTCTGAGGCAGCGGCGGCAGCGGCGACGCTGCCGGCCTCACCGAGAGCTCCTGCATGGAGTCGGTGGTTTCTTCAACACCACTGCTCTTCTCTGGAAGACAGAGGAGGAGGAGGAGGAGGAGGAGGAGAAGTCGAAGTCGAGATCAGAACGGAGGCTGAAATGATGTGACAAACATATTTGTCCGTTATGTACTGATTATTTTGGTTTACTCTGAGAGGACAAGGCACCTTGGCTCTGCTGCATCCTCAGTTTGGTCGACTCCGCCTCCTGCTTCTCTCGCTGCTCCTGGAGCTTCTTGCACACCTTCTTGTGGGTGAACCAGTGCATCTTCTGGCAGGCCTTCTCACAGTAGATCACCTGCAGCCAGAAGGTTGCAGATAGTTTGCCAAATATCTCAGGTTTAAACGGGGAAAAAGAATGAAAGTCGCTCACCATTTTGCAGGCGGAGCATCTCTTCTCAGCCCCCTTCTCCCCACAGGAAGTGCAAAACTCGGCGTCCATGAAGCCCACCTGGCCCGTGATGGCCTGGGTCAGCACAGACAGAGCCGTGGGGTCGTTTCCCTGCAGAGATCAGCGTGGGAGATTCAGAATGGCTTTTGATGGACAACAACCACCCTCACCAGCGGTGAACCATCTGGACTTACAATCTCTACGGGAGCGATGCTTCGCACCAGCTGCTGCAGCAGCGTGATGTCGCAGTAGGGGAACTTGCGGATGCACTCTCTGATGAACTTCTCTTGGTAGACGGCGAAGCCGTCGGTGTCCCGACCCTTCAGCAGACTAAGGACAGGCACAAAAAAACATATCAGAGAGAATCTTTTAGTCATCAGACCACCCTGGCTCACTCTGCTCCTTTCTCTCTTTCTCTGTATCTCCTCTATTTTTGTATTTCACCCCAACTACTCATAGGCAGATGATGGCCCTCTGGAGTCTGGTTCTGCCCTAGGTTTCTTCCCACAGGGGAGTTTTTCCCAGCCACTGTCGCATCTTGCTTGCTCCGGGGGCCCGGTTGGTTCTCTTCTGATTGTATAAAGCGCTTTGAGACGCCATTGGTTGTGATTTAGCGCTGTGCAAATAAAGCTTTTTATTATTCATCATTATTATTATCAGAGACATCTTGGATGACAACCTCAAACACGGGCGTAGGCAAACTGCAACCCGGGCGCCATATGCCAGTTCAGGCCTGAACTTGAAGAAATTATATCAATTGTAAGTCAGTAATAAAACAGCTGTATTTCTTAAATTAATTTCATTAATTAATGTAAGCCTTTTATTCTTTTTTTTTTTTTTTTTTTAATAATAACTTCAATAAAGAGCTAAATACTGTAGGGGTTCAAAGACGGATATTTTGTTACAACGCTTTTGTTCATTTCAATTGACATGAAAGCACATGTTTTCCTATGAAGTGGGTCACCAGAACACTCCATCCATCTGTTCCCGGTCCGGCCCCCTCTGTCAAATATCAGAACCCATTCTGGCCCACAAGTCAAAAGTTGGCCCACCCCGGCTCTAACATCTGTAGTCACTCTGCCACAGCTCCAAGGGTCTTGAGTCACAGACTGAAGACTTGCAATTACATGAATCAGGTGTGATTGGACCGTGATGAAAAAATATTTCTTTAAAACGGCGTAATTCCATCAGACAACAGGTCTGCGACTTCAAATCTGCCATGAAAGGCTTCGAGCGGATGAGCATAATAAAAAATATAAAGATATGCAACAGAAACGCCATCTGTCGTCTACGCCGCCGACCAACTGTCTGCAGCAACACCCTGCCCCGCCCCCAGGTGGCGTGACCTTTTGATGAGGCCGTCCAGCTTGTCCTCGCGCTCCTTGAGGAAGGCGGCGCACTTGCCCAGCACGCAGCTGATGTAGTGCATCTTCATGGCGAGCACCTCATTCATGTCCTGCTGCTTGATGCACTTCTCGCAGATGAGCTCCATCACCCGCCGACACTTCTCCAGGGCCTCTGCCTCGGCCAGCAGGGGGTTCTCCTTCACCAGCATCACCATCTGTGCATTGGGAATCACAACCAATCATCGTCGTGGATGTCAGCATCCACTGAGATATGAAAGAAAAAACATGGATGGCGTCAACAGTAAACGTCAAACTCTACCTTGACTGGGTTGAGGTTGGTGCTCATGATGACCTTGTGCAGCGGTCCGGCCAGCTTGGTCGGCAACTTGGGCTCCTTCTCCAAACCCTGGGTCTTAGTGTAGTAATCCAGCCTGGCTCGGGAGAAGAAGTTGTTGATGACGGTCACACAGTCGTGCTGGCCTGCGGGAGAGGAAAAACATAAACATAAACATAAAACGTCCGACTGTCACTTTTTAACAATCAGATAAAATTCCATCCTTCACATCTTCTGCTTCCCCCCTTTTCACAACTATTGTTGTTGTGATGTCACAAAGGGCTGTTTATGAAGGTCTGACAAAGAC
Organism: Thamnaconus septentrionalis; assembly: GCA_009823395.1. NCBI lineage: Eukaryota > Metazoa > Chordata > Actinopteri > Tetraodontiformes > Monacanthidae > Thamnaconus > Thamnaconus septentrionalis. The sequence continues at coordinate 21,651,141 of CM020511.1, forward strand.
AGTTTAAGGAGGAAGCTTCATGGGGACTACCAGGGCTTCTCCACTGGGAACAGGAATGTATGCTCAAAAATCAGTAGCATATTGAGTATTTAAAGTTTTATTGTCTTTATTGTTTTATCGTCTTTGTCAGCCAGGTGTCCCTGGCTGACAAAGACGGCGGGTGATCACTCGTCTTTGTGACCCGAGACTGAAGGACCCTTGACCCGTGTTTGTGAATGAGCGTACGCCACATCCAGACGCACCCACAAAGGCTGCCATCTGCGCCGCGGTCCTTCCCACCGAGTTGACCACGTCCGTCTCTGCCCCGGCGTCCAACATCATCCACGTGATGTCAGTTTTACCTGGAGAAACACAGAGTCCGGTCTTAAATTAGACCATCTTAAGATTTCACCTACTGGATGGTAAGCACGACTAATGAAAGTTTTATTTCTATACCAGAGAGGCCAGCAAACATCAGCGCTGTGTATCCGTGTTCGTGCTGGTTGCAGTTGACATCGGCTCCGTGTTGCAGAAGCAGTTTGCACATGTCCGCCTTTCCCTTGTAGGTTGCGTGCATGAGCGGACTCATCCCATACTGACAAGGAACAGCACAAAAAAAAAAAAAAAAAAGTTGTGTTTTATGCAACTGCACCGACGTGACGAGAGGTCACTTTTTGTTACGTGACCGCAGATCCGCGCCAAGCTGCTGGCTTTGACAAGCAGACAGACAATAACGACAAGCAGGAGGACTTGAAGTGCACTGGCTAACAAAGTCCTCTTGTCCAACGCACATGTCACAAAGACAAAGGAGAGGCGAGGAGGGCATCATTTCACTCTTCAATCCCCAATGGGCTTGCTTGAAATCTCAGGAACACAGCTATTTTGAAAGTGGCGGCGCTGAAGGTTGTGAGGAATTTTGACACATTTAGCCAGTTTATCATCATTATCAGTTACAAACACACTTTTTGAGCACTGATTTCTGTCCCGTTACCTCATCCAAACAGTTGACTCTGACATCCTTGCAGCCCAGTAGCCTTGACGCCTCTTGCACGTTTCCTAAAAGACAAAGCAAAAACAAAATTTAACATTACTGCAGTGTGAATACAGATACGCCCACATGTCGTGGTCTCAAAACAGCTGACACATTAGAAATTGACAAACACACTACTCCATCAATAGATTTGACAAGAAATGTTCCTGTTTTTGTTTAGTTTCTACAATCAGTGGATTAAAAAAACAATAACGGACGGATAAACAACGCATGAAGAAGTACTTTGAATTTCTGCAACCTGAATCTCCAGTGGTGGGGATGCTCGACAGTGGCGCTAGCTAACTTCTCCCCAATTGAGTGAAATTAGCCAACACTAACGACGCTCAAAGTCCCCGGATAACAACCAAGATAAAATGGTTTGACAAAGTTGTTGCGCATGAATAGAAAAACAACAACAACAACAACAAAAGTCCATAATTTGATGACATGTCTTGCAGAAGAAACAGCTTCTGAAGGAAGGGGTGCGAGTCTCCTCCGTGGGATTAGCGTTAGCCGAAGACACTTACCTGCCGTGATAACCTCAAACAATTCCTTCTCGCTCGGGGACAAGTCTCCCTTCTTTGGCACAGACATGTCAGCGTTGAAGAGCCTACGACTTAGACTGAAACACCGGGGGTGAAATAATAACACTGCAGGTTATTCGGTAGAACGGACTTTCTGAAGATGTGACAGTGTCGATGGTCAGGCATGGAGGCTAGCTTAAAGCATGTTATCAACCGGGACTATACCACTGCCTACTGACACGGGGGAGGAGGGCTTGACAGAATTATTAAGAAACAAACAAACAAACCCAACGAATATTCTAAAATTTTGAAATATATTGCAGTCCAGATAGTTAAATTTTTCTATATACAAAATGCACAAAATAATTGGAGCAACAACGTCGCACTCTTTATCATGATGAAATACCCCCCCTCCCATTTTTTTTTTTTTTTTTAAATCTGAAATGCTCCATTCCCCGGAAGTAAGAGTTGTAGGGGGAGTTGACTAATACATCCATGGAGTTGATGTTAGATTCTGATTTCACGGACCCCGAACCCATGTCATTTCAAACAATGTACTCTGCACATGAACAGGAAATAAATGAATGAATAATTGAAAATTAGAGGTGGGAAAAAAATGGCATATGCAGACAAGATAAAGTAACCGCTGCTGCAACTTTAACTTATTTCATAATGAGCAAACGTGAGCGTAATAGGTCGCCGAATTTAGAAATGGTCAATGTTATTTCAACTATCCTGCGTTTGTACTTTGTTTTTTTCTCCCAATAATACCCAACAATAAGCTATTTGGACCCACTAACTTCACTGGTTTCTGGGATTTTGATCGTGAGTTGCTTGAAGCTAAGAACAGAAGGAGAAGAAAAGAGACTACGCAAACAATGAGCTCCTTGATGGTGAAAGATTTCACATTTAGACTTTTTTCGTCTTTCGTAACTAATCCGTCATCCCACTCCGGCCCAACAGGTGACACTGCTGTCGTTTTCTGCAACGCTCGTCTGTCGATAACACTTCCGGTTCCTACAAGAGACTCCTTAGACATGAGATTGAAGGTAAATACGAGCCCGACTACAACACTGTTCAGTTGCGCTTAAACAAAAGCGGGACGGCAGTGTTTTTAATGACGAGTTTATTCATTTATTGAGACTTCTTAGCTTGTCCGAATGTGCATATATTTAAAAGAAAAACTTGTGTAATGGCGTTTTGACATATTGTATTGCTAGCACCACAATGAAGTAATAATGTAATAGCCGACATACAAATATAAGTAAGCGAGTAGTTGAGTGACGATATTATGTGCCTACATGTGCCACTCCTGCTCTGTGATGTAAATAATCACTTTAGGCAAAATGTCATTCAATCTTACAGTATCAAGAATGAAATGAGTTGATTTTCTTCATTATACTAAACTGTGAAAACTTACACTCCAGCCCTGAGTGGAGATGAAGCAGGAGTACCAGGATCTCGTACTGCAGGCATGTGGGGCTTCGTCCCTTCAGGTGGGTGCAAAGATCCAAACTCTGTGGAGCGGCTATGGAGAGATCGTCCGGCTGCACCTGCAGGGCTGCGAGCGGCCGTCCGTGGTCGTCAAGCACGTCCAGTTCCCTGAGGACACCCAACACCCGGGCGGCTGGAACACCGACCGGTCCCACACACGCAAGGTGAGGTCCTACCAGGTGGAGACCCACTGGTACCAGAACTATTCCACCAACCAGAAGTGTCGGAGCCCGCCTGCCTGGCTGCCTTTTCCCACGGAGATGAGATGCTGATCGTGCTGGAGGACCTGGATGTGGGCGGCTATGACCAGAGAAGGTACAACCACATAACCTTTAGGATCCTGTACCATGGACATGTTGTGTCTTTATTTTCACCTCAGAATCCAGTGGAGCATCTGCACACCATTGTCATTGTATTTTGCAGGACCAGTGTGAAGGATGGGGAAATCAAGGCTTGCCTCAGCTGGCTTGCCCACTTCCACGGCCTCTTTCTGGGTGTGGCGCCTGATGGCCTGTGGCCGGTCGGCACCTACTGGCACCTGGAGACTCGGCCGGACGAGTTGGAGGCCATGGACGATGCCAAGCTCAAAGCCGCAGCCGCAGACATCGACAGGATCCTCAGCGACTGTCGCTTCAAGACGCTCGTCCATGGAGACGCCAAGCTGGCCAACTTCTGCTTCTCCCGGAGCAGCCGGGACGTCGCTGCAGTGGACTTCCAGTATGTGGGAGGCGGCTGTGGAATGAAAGACATTGTGTACTTTCTAGGAAGCTGCATGGAGGAGAAGGAGTGTGAACAGAGAGTGCCGGGCCTGTTGGACTTCTACTTCACAGAGTTGAAACTGGCTGTGAAGACGGACGTGGACTTTGGCGCCCTGGAGAAGGAGTGGAGGGAGATGTTTGCCTTCGCCTGGACAGATTTTCACCGCTTCCTGCTGGGATGGATGCCTGGACACTGGAAGATCAACCGCTACAGTAAACAGCTGACTAGGGAGGTTCTGGGCAAGCTCAAACTGTAATCAGATTGCTCAGATTTCTCAGGATCCTGAAAGGGTTTTTGAGAAACTTCATAATATTCATGGTTGTAAATTCAACTGGGAGAAATGGGATTATCAGAATATGGTATGTGATATATTTAATAAATATATTTGCAGATGTGCTGCTGAGCCGAAGAAACGTGTTTCTGTTATAACTATGCTGCCATCTAGTGGTTATATAGTGAAAAGATCACCAAATTGCTTTTAAAAACTATTTTGTTTAAAGTCACAAATAAAACACAAAACCTTTTGACTCCTAATAAACGTATCAATTAAAAATATCTTTAAAAATTAACTCTTCACATGCAGCCTTTACAATGGCTTACCCTGAAACCAAACATTGCCATAGATACAAAAACAAATGCACATATACATAAAGTGACAAGCAGTGCATAGACACAGAGATATCCATTTTGCATGCCTCTAATAATTTAAAGTCTAAAAAAGGTAAAATGCATCCAGAATGTCTCCAGATTTTTTCCTGAGCTGCCTTAAGTGGTGTCCTCCAAAACAGTCTTTGTGTTTTCCTCCTTTCTACCCAGAAGCTTTCAGTGCCACCAGGACAAAGTTTCTTGGCGAAATGTTTGGGTCAAAGAGAGGAACCAGTTTGCTGTCCACACCTAAAGAGAGACAAGAGTTTTAGTGCCGAGAAATTGCACGGCAGGCGACTGGCCGGTGTCCCAGATGTGAGGTGGGGGCCGGCCTTACCGTTCTCCTGCAGGTAGATCATCCGGTCGAGCAGAACCAGCGTCTCTACAGCCGGGGCGAGCAGCAGGGACAGGCTGAAGTACACCACCACCCGACCTTGCTGCTCCAACAGGGCCTCCACCCGTGCAGGGTCAAGGGGTAGGTCAGGAGGCAGGCCCACCCGAGCCAGACCCAGCCGGGCGTACCTGTGAAGAATTTACGTTTCTAGAACATTAAAACATCACCAAAAGTGAAAATCTGGATGAATTCCAAGGGTTGTGGTTGGTCTAGCAAAATGTTTTAGCTGGAGGCTGTTAATATGCTGTTTTCCAAAGATTTGAAGATGTGGAATCTGGCCGCTTCAAAGAGCTGACTCACTCTGTGAATGGCAACAGATGGGATTTCTTGATGGTCTGGATCCCTCTCCTGCACATGTCCGGCCTGGTGTCCTTGATGAAGACCTCCAGCATTGCCCGGTAGCAGTGACTCTTGAGCTGCTCACTCTGGTCCCTGAGCCTCTGCGTGTAGTCCTCGATAGCGTGACAGGCCCTCTCACGCGCCACATAGGACAGCTGGTGTTCAGGCAAGCCTTGCACCCAGGAGCTCATGGGGTAACCAAACTGGGACGGTGGCAATTCCTGGTCCGGACTTGGTGTGTTGGGACATCGAACTAATCCTGGAGGGTTGGGGTTTTCTCTTGTGGTGATCTTCATGTAGCAACACGCCACAGAAGTGATGGCGCGAACGTGGGGGCAGTGGACGAAGTGGCGGAGGAGGGTGGCGCTGAGGTCACCGCAGGCGTGGAGACCAGTCAGGACAAAGTCTGGATGCTCATACTGGACGTTCTCTTGCGGACGGACGCGGGAGCAGCACGTGTCAGCAGACCACTCTTCTCCAAAGTCTTGAGGCTGAATTTTCAGGTGCAAAGATTTGTGGACAGCATCAGGACATCTGAGATGTTTGGAGGCTCGGAGTTTCTTACAGCTGGGTCTGCCTGGAGTCAGAGCATCATTCTCGTGGACACCATCCAAAGGCTTCAGCTGTTTGATGAAGGCCTCCCACGATGCCCTGGAGTTCACCCAGCCGGCCAAATGGCAGGGAGCAGAGTGTGATTCTGGCAACAGTGATGAGCCGCTCTGAGAAAAAAAAAGTATAAACAGACAATCAATATTTGTGACATTCCTTTCACAAGTCCGCTCCAAGTTTAAAGGTTTGACGGCGAGCTGTGAAAATTTAGTAAGTGATGTGTTTACTGTTCACTTCCTCTGAATTTCTTTAAAAAAAAATGTATGAAACAACAGATCCAGGCCAGCGCTGACCTTCTTCTGCTCCTTCTCCAGGGTCCACTCCAGCTCCCTGTCGAACTTAGACGCCATTTTAACCAGCGCGACATCGGCCTCGACGGTGGTGACTTTCAGTCCCAGACCGTAGGACAAGAAACGAGTCAGATGACCCTGTTTGGGGAAAAAATAAAGTAAAAATTATATGACAAACTATCATCCTTATCATTAGATAGTCTTCAGGCTTTGGGTTTGGCTGGTACCTGTCCAGATCCAACATCCACTACTTGGTTGCAGCCAGTCTGCCCACAAAGCTTCTTCACCAGCTGAAATTAAAAAAAAAAAATAATTACAATTAAAATGAAAAACACAGAAAGCAAACATTACTTGAAAACAATTTTTAGATTGTGTACCATTCCCAGTTTGCAGATCTCGTGCTGCTTCTTGGGTTTAACATGTTTCCTGAAGATGTGGTGCAGCAGCGAGCTCTGGTGCCGGTTTTCTGCAAACTCCTCTGGCATCTCAGAGCGTCGTTTCGGCCTGCAGTCTCTGGGAAATGCCAGGGCATGAGCTGTGCTGCGGAACGCCAGCAGGGTCAGAGGCCACACCGAAGGATACCTGGCGTGGGGGGGAAGAGTACAAATGACATGATAGCAGAGAGACACAGAACTATTTGAATGTCTGGTGTATCTGCTGCAGTGTCTGTAATTCTCGTGTACCTCCTGTCCCCATTTTTAGCATCCAGTAAGAGGTCAGCTATCTGCTGATATGACAGCTCCTGCAGCGCAGGCTGCCAGCTGATGGGGAGAGTGTGCCAGAGGTTTTCAGAGAAGAACTCCTATCCAAGAAAAAAACATGCACATAGAAAGAAATGAATGACGAGATAAAATGAACTTCGTCTGCAGAGTTAACAAGACAACAAATGCTGTTGTTTTGTTTGTTTTTTGTTAACCCCCTTGCTGAAGCTGATGCGTTGTTGGACATTCCACATGGAAGCCATAGTGGGCAAACGCAACCAAATCGCCACGTGACAGAACCAAACTTCGCCACAACAAGGCTCTATCCATACGTACTATGATCTGGGAGTCTGAGATGTGTCTGTAGCGGGACAGGAGGCCGGTGAGTCTTTTGGCCATCTCCCGCTGCTGCTCCGCCGACAGACTTGCCGTAAACATGGCCCTCTGGTTGGTGTGAGCCGCACTCGCGACTCGCGTTAGTCCAACACGGAAACGAGCGTTTAAAACGTTCAAGGGAGAAGGAGATGTCAACACAGTGTGTTTCTAAAGCTGTTCACTGCGTTCAGCATGTGGTTAGCTTGTTGTGGCAGTTTTCGCGCACCACTGGTGCGTTCAAAAGCCGCATGTAAATTCTGGAACATTTCTCAAAACAGTTTTATAGTGATGTCACATCGGAAACTCTCTAACAATGTGTGATTACTTGACTTATGTATTTATATGGTTCTCTTCCCCCCCCCCCATAATGTTTTTATGTTTTTGTGAGCACACGCAGTGGCGTCAACTCATCGACATGTCATCTGTCCAACTTCACAGCGGACTGCGAACGCAGCATGAACATGACCCGGATGTAGTTTGTAGCTTCTCACAGCGTGTGTTTTAGAGCGTCTCAGGTCTGACTTTAAACATTTCTCTCTTAGTGATTTCCATGCCATTACAAATATAGAAACATTCTCTAATGATGTGTATTTGTCCACAGACGACTGTGGCTTCACGGAGACGGGAGATTATGACATGATTCCACGTTTAATCTCCAACATAAACAAGGTAGCATTAGCCTCTTTGCTAACGCTCGGTGCCATCACAATGCTAATTGAGTAATAATTATTAGTTACTTGTTTATGTGCCCTTTTTGGTGGCTGCCATCTCTCTCTCTCTCTCTCTCTCTCTCTCTCTCTCTCTCTCTCTCTCTCTCTCTCTCTCTCTCACACACACACACACACACACACACACACACACACACACACACACACACACCTTAGGAACCCTGTCTTACCAAACTCAAAAAAGTTTCTTTACTACATTTTAATCCACGTTCAGTTAATTTTATGGTCGTAAGATTTGTGTTTCCGAGGAATGCCAATGTTAAGACATGCTGTTTTATCCCATGCGCTTTACACCCAGTCAAAACATGGAGGGCGATGATGCTTTTACAGGCTGTCTTCGCTACGTTTTAATTTGGATGTCAGTAGTGAAAGTTCATGAATTGAATTTTCAACCCAATCAGAAACAATCTGCTACTACACATTTCTACAAACTACAAATCAACTACGTTTTATTTATTTGTTTGTTTGTTTGTTTTTAAGATGCAAGGGGATTGGAGTCGAATTTTAAATGATATAAAATAAATAAATAAATAATAAATAAAGTGAATTTTTCACCATGAGTGTGTGTTTCTCCTGCAAATGGTTCCATTTGTGGTTCTGCTAAATAAGTTGGTGCACACCAGTGTCAAAGAATGCAAAGCTTTTAAACCATGCAAACTATGACAGGCGCTGATGACACTGTTTCTCATGCAGGATGACACTTCGGGCTGGACCACTTTGAGGAAGTGACACTTTGAGGAAGTAAACAGAATAGAGTGATCACTTGTTGTACCTGACCAAGTGCAACAGAGATACATTTGCTTTAACATTGACCAGGAAGAAGGATGTTGGAACCGGACATAATGTTGAACTTGGACTGCACTCCTGCTCCACAGACTTCTGCAGGAAACAAAAAGAAGAAACCGCGGTGGTTTAAGAGAAAGGGGCAGTTTTCAGAGGGAAAGGTTGTGAATGGTACACCCAAAACCCAACAGGGACCAAGACAGACCCAGCAAGGGGGACCTCCGCCACGGCGGCCGGGATCAACTGAAAAGATGTCTTTAGTCAAAACAGCTCCTCCGAGCAGCTCAAAGGTGAACCTCACGCCTTCAGCATCCAACCACAGCCGGCCTTCCCCCGTCACCTCAGGGACCAAGGGCACCAGCGTCTGTCCCTCAGCAGGAAGTAGCCATAGACCCGCCGCTATCGTCATACCATCGGGGAACCCCTCCAAGATCCTCGCCATCGACTGCGAGATGGTCGGCACCGGACCAAAGGGGAGTATCAGTCAGCTGGCCCGCTGCAGCCTGGTGTCCTACAGTGGGGACGTGGTTTACGACAAATTCATCAAGCCTGCTGCACCCGTGACTGACTACCGGTCCCGGTGGAGCGGGATTCGACCCAGAGACCTCAACAACGCCACGCCGTACGCCGAGGCCAGGAAGGAGGTGAGGAAACTGGTACCAAGGAGATAACGGTCATTTCACTGTCTTTTTCTAACCCACCAAACGGAAAACTGTTGTGGGGACAAAATTATTAACATCGTTGGCCAAAGTAACCATAGTCTCCCTGGCTCTCCTGTTGGCAGATCCTGAACCTCCTCGGGGGGAAGCTGGTGATTGGCCACGCAATTCACAACGACTTCCGGGTCCTCGGCTACAGCCACCCTGCGTCTCTAACGCGGGACACGTCACGATTCCCTCCCCTCAACAGGAAGGCCGGCCTGGATGAGAAGCAGGTGGCCTCACTGAAGAGGCTCACCAAGGCCATCTTCAACCGGGAGATCCAGGTAGGCCGAGGTCCACCACAGAGATGTTCCTGCACAGATAGAGCCTGCTCAGAAGTTTATAAAGGTTCAGTGTTTGACCCACCAGGTCTTTGGTCTTCATTCTTCACTCCAGTGTCAGTGCTTGAAATGATCACAATCAGCCAAAAAAGAATCAGTACCCTTTGTGACATCATTCCGCTGCACTTTTTTTTTTTTTGTTACACCTAGAAGGTTATGAATGTGTTTACATCAAATCTAACTTGGAGATTTCACTTCCAACAATAAAAAAAGTAGAACCATTACCTCTGGCCTTTTTTATCCTCTCAGACTGGGAAGCGGGGCCACTCCTCGGTGGAAGACGCCCGAGCCACGATGGCGCTTTACAAAGTAGTGGAGGAGCAGTGGGAGACGGAAATGGCCTCCAAGTCAAAGCCGGAATCACCTGGACTCAAAGTAACAGTTTGTAGATAAGAACGACGGTCCGCTCAACTTCTGCTACGGTGCCTCGTTTACGCCAGAGACACAGCAAAAAAAAAAAGAAGAGACAATTCAGTGCTCACTGTACTGGCACATTATTATCACCATATTTTTCCCTTTTGTTTTCTCGTGAGAGGAGATTTTTCTTTTGAATCCGCCATGTTAGACACGACGACCCCCCCACCGCTACAGTTGGAAGCAGCAGGATTCTTGCTCAGGGTGTCTTCAAAAGGTGCTCCTGCCACTGGAGGGCAGTCATGTGCTCATTCCAGTGACAATACTCTCAGCACGGTCACAACGTCTGTAACGCTGTACACCAAATAGAAAAAAAAAAATCTTTTAAAGTTCTGTAAGTTTCTCACTTTTTTCTGAAATCTTTGGTTTCAGGTGAGAAACATCACCACTGTGTTATCCTTTCAACAGTTAATTATGGAGAAATGTGTGTTTGTGAAACTGCATCAATTTCATGAAGGTATGAATCATCGAGTGACTATGTTAATGTGCCATTAAATGCATGAAAATTGACATGATTAATAGACGGATCTATATATAATATACATATATAGAGAGAGATGTGTTTTTGTTTTTATGTTTTTTAAATTTAGCTGCTGGATTCTCAACCAAAGTCTTTGAACAGTTTTGATTTGTTGGTGCGGAACAAAGAGATGGTCATTAAAACCCAACACTTCACAACCTTATGTTTGCAATACTTTTTGCTATGTTTTTGAGTCTCTTAATCTTTCAATTAATGGCAGTTATTGACGTTTAGCACAGAACTGACCACCAGTCTCTCCAGTCTCTCCTCTGCTGTGTCTGACTTGCTGTTCTCGCTTCTGTGTAATGTCTTGTTTGCCCTTGAAGGCAAGCGATTAGCTCTTTGTCCACCGGCTGTGAACTCAACACCAGCACATTAATTATGCAGGCAGTCGTCCTTCCTGGGGGAAGAAAAAAAGAGCCACACCAGAGTGGCGGCGAGGGGCTCGTTTAGTGGGAAAAAAAAACTGATGGGCCAAACAACTGTTTTTTTAAAAAAAAAAAAAAAAAGAAATCTGAGATTAGAACACCTGAAATGATGCCGAAGCAGATAAAATATTTCTCCTTACAGTTGGATTTAATCTATGTCCATTGGAGGTTGGGGGGGTACATAAAAAAGACTCAGAAAGGGAAGGACCAGTTTGATCAATTTGGAACTATCTGTCTCACACAAAAGCAGTTAGTTGATGGAGAAAAGGCATCTTATCGTGAGTTATTTGCTCTTTTATTGAGGAAATGTCCAGTTCTGATCTCACTGCAGCATCCAAGCCTGCAAGCTAGCATCAGCTCACAGAGCTCTCGCCTAACCCTTGCCGTAGCTCCGCCCACTTACTCCTAAGAAGGAAGGACTCCGATTGGTGTGGTGATATTCTGTACGCCTGCCTGAAGCCCTGATTTGAGCTCTTTTTTATTTATTTATTTAAAAAAAAAACTGGCTCTGACAAGAGACTGACGCCTGAGACCTCAGAACATCCAGCTGCCTGTCGGGGTTAACCAGAGTCTGTCTGACTGCACGGGACAGTTGGTAACCTGTGTCACGCTGGAGCACCTGGGGGTCGCGGTCCGTTAGCCGGAAAAACAGTGCCGTGAAAACCTCCAGCGCTGGAAAACCGTCTGGCTGTGAACTCCACCAAGGAGGACAAGAGCCGGGCGCCCAGCGGAGACCCGGAGGCACAGTTGGAAGAGTGCAAGTTGGCCTTCGATCAGTACAGGCTTCTGTTAGTGCTTCAAAAAAAAGGGGGTTTGGTAAGCTTTTTTTTTTTTTTTTGAAAGGCATTGAATGCACTGAATGTGCAGCTTTTCTCCGGTGAAAGAGGAGCTGTGGTCTGTGGAGTGAATACAGCACTTCAAGCACAAACTAAGAAAGAAATGGCGTCACTCATGGAGGGTTTTTTAATCGCGAGTCTCAAGAACGGCTCCTGATCAAGGTGTCGGTGTTATTATGGTTCACCGCAGCACAGATACCTAAGGAGCTGGCACCAGGCTGATGCCCTCAGAGGAGGAAAAGACTCTCGGATATCTCACATCAGAAATAAAACTCTTGAAAATAAAAGATTTCCGCTCTTATTAAAGAATGCGATCACTCTCAGACTCAGGACTTGCTGCTGGACTCCAGATCTTGTTGAAATGCGCCGTAATTCACTCACTGTATCCTGGATGATCCGGGGCTATTATCCTCTCTCAATCTCCTGTGTTAACAGTTTGATCTCTGCCCTGTTCTGCCCTCCACCACTGAAAGCCACAGCTTTACAACCCAAAGAGGTTTTAGATTTTCCTCTCTATTTACTTTCCCCCTGCCTCCGCACTTTTTTTTTGTTATGGTCATTTGCTAAATGTTCGGCCAAGTTATTGATTTTTTTTATTTTTTAAATACTGGTTACTCAACATGTTGAGGGGGATTAAATGCCCTCCTACTGGATTAATAAATCTCAGCACCACTTGAAAGAGCAGTCAATCGGGCTGTACAATATAGATTTTATGGATTTTATTGCCACCCGGAGTGCAGTTATTGGCTGCCGGACAGATTACCCTTTACACACGCACGCACACTCATTACACAACAACACAGGTCTCACTCATGGCCCGACGTCGGCCACATGTGTTATAATGCTTTTTTTATTACTTACGGCTGAGGCTGGCAGGAATTTGTACATTTTGCACATTGCTGGTGATCGTTTGATATGGCAGAGTTCAAACAGTTCACGTGTCTCTGTTGGAGACGAAGACCACAAGCTGCCATTGGTTTTTTTTATGTTTTCATTAAAGAGACGAAGATATCCTTAAAACTAAGAAACATTGACAGAATAAAATAGAGAAGAATGGATTAAAAAAAGAATAATTAACACACGATGTTAATCATGAATGAATTATTCACGCAAAATTCACTATACAGACATTTTGTAATGACAATTGTCTGCATTATAAACTTTACAAAAGTGCTAAAATACCTGAAAAAAACCCCAACCCTCTCTGATGTCACAAAGGGAACTTGACTGCCCCACCCCCCTAGCTCCGTTTGTTAGCTCCGTGAGAAAGGTGCAGGAAAAGCAGCATGGAGCAGGAAGCTGAAAGCCGACTGTAAACAAAGGGCCAAATGAAAATGAAAAAAATAAAGTATTCTCTGTGGAGGCTTTTGTTTTGTTCTCAAGCAGAGTCATTTGTGTGAAGATCCACCCAATGAACAGATGATTGGAGTAATGTCATATCTTTTATATCCCATATATTTTTTGGTCAAATGCGACGAAATGCTCATCAGGTTAAATTTGATTGACATCTAAATGACAGCTGCATCGCCACCCACCTTCATGTCTACGCAAACCCTCAGGAGTTTGACACGCGGAGCTCTAATTGGTCGGCTCACCATCAGTGTTGGGGTGGGGGCTAATGGGAGGAGGGGGATTAGTAGGTCCCGTCACGAGTAGGGGTTTGGGTGTGTGTGTGTGTGTGTGTGTGTGTGTGTGTGTGTCGGGGGGGGGGCTCTTTAACTCTGCCTCCATCAGTCGTCCTCTCCTCTTCATCTCCTCCTCCGCTCTCAGCCTCTTCCTTCACCGCCACAGAGACTCCGTCCGTCCGTCCGACCTGCACCTGCGCCCGGGCTGCCGATTCGACCGAGATGAGGTAAGAACACATCAGTCCCACCACAGCAGCCGTGCCCCTCCTCGGCTCCTCGCGCGTTACTTTCGTAACTCATGAGCCCGTTTTCACCTTCAGCTCGGAACTTTGTCTTGTTGTGCGTCGCCGGACGTGTGTGTGTGTGTGTGTGTGTGTGTGTGTGTGTGTGTGTGTGTGTGTGAGAGAGAGGTATAGTTCAGTGCAGAAATTGAATTTCAATTGAATATTTTACAGGAAAAAATCAGGAAGAGTTGAATACAAACTTAACAAAATGAATACCTCTTTAGCCAGCACCTCCCAGGTGTTTGTTTGGTAATATATCTATATATATCCCATTGTTATATAAATTGTTGAAAAAATGTTTAAAAATTACATTAGTGTTGATTGATATATTTTTGGATATGATTAATATTTGTAATATTTGTACATAATTGATATTTGCCATGGGTGAACTCAGAGCAAGAGGACTAAACAGCATTAACAAACCAAGACAAAAGAAAAGTGAAAAACAGAGAAACACAGAAAACTGTGACTCTGCCTCCACAGGGACAAATGTATGCATCTTCCCTTTTTTTTCTTTCTTTCAAACAATTTATTGAACCACTCCTTCTGTCTTCAAAACCGTTTCTGAGATGCTTCGTGATCTGGATTTCCCATTTCAAATCTCATATCTGCAGCAGGTGCGTTGCTAATTTTTCACAGTTAAAACGTGCAAAATCAGCAGCGCGGGTCTCCGCTGTTCTCCTGCCACTGTTCAAGCTCTTAATACTCGCAGCAGTTGCAGCTAATCAGCTTGTAGCGAGTGCACTGTGGCACATGCCTAAACACCTGGCATGGTAAGACGTTCGTCGACGCCTCTCAAAGTTTGGAACCCCCCCCCCCCGAAGACCCCTCTCCGCACGCCCCCTGGAGGGCTGAGCGCTCTCTAAAGAACCGCTGCTGTCGACTCCACGTCCCTCTTGCTGGAGTCTTGTTCCCCGCCCCACTTAAAGGGCACCGTCACCTCCAACCTCCTGTCAGACTGTGTATGTCAGGATGGGAGGCTGCTCTGGTCCTCCTGGAGTCATTCGAGGTGGCGTGATGTGGTGCTGGAGGTTGGGGGGGAGGGGAGGGGGATGATTGAGGAGTCTGGCCAGGAGGAAGGATGGCAGCAAGTTTTTTTTTTTTCCGTGAGAAAGAGGTTGTCGGGGGTTGCAGTTGGGGTGGAGGTTCTGCATGGCCCCTGTGGGGGGGTCAACGGCGATGTCGGCCTAATGCAAGGATGGCATTCTGGGATGTGAAAGGTGGCCGAGCGAAGGGGGAGGGGGGAGGGGGGATTCTCTTTGGCTTTGTGGTTGCGTGTGTGAATGACGCAGCGGGACGCTTCGTTATATGACAGACTTACAATTAGCCAGCCATCTGATGTTTGGGACGGTTTGTGCAGAGGTTGTGCAGTTTAGTTTGGGTGCACGTGTGGAAAACGTCTGATTAAAATCATCATTAAAAAGTGGAAGGTAAATGCAAAATAATCTCTGTTTAATTCTCAATTTGTGTATTTTCAAGTAAGGATTTTCATGTTGTGTTTTTTCTACCAACTTTTTTTTTTTTTTTTACAACTGCCAATATGGCAACAAAAAAAAAAAATCTGTTTCGTGTATGTTCATTGGAGGTAAGTTAATACAGCACCAAAATAGATCAAACACTAGCTAGTCAAACTTTGCCATGCCAGTGTGCAGTTGAACAGTTTTGAAATTGACCAAACTGTAACTAAATGGTAGGTAACAGACGCAAAATGCATGACCAAGTTTGCAATAGTTTTAGCAACAAACGTTAGCGTATGTATGAGTGTCAAAAAACAGCACTTGTTGATGCGAACTCAGGTAGGTACGGTGGCTAAACTGGTTTTTGGTTGCAAAGCAGCGACCACAAGGCTAGCACATTACTTTACCGAATCAAAGTAGATTTAGTTTTAATAGCTTCCACAGAAACAAAAAAACAGTAAACACTTATTGAGACCAAATTATGTTTACATCGGAACAATCAGCATTTTTTTTTCTTTTAAATCTTAAACAGAATTCCTCATTGGCCCCTCGTTGGAAACAACCATCTGTATGTCTGCCCCGCTAGCACCAGCGTCACTCTCTGTGTTTCATGGGACAGACGTGCCAAAAGGCTCACAAAGCCGGTGTAGTCCTTGAAGAATGTGCTTCACCCTCCCCTCCACTCTTTTTCCAGCCTCGAACGACCTTTTCTGGCAACCCAGGCCGGTCAAACATCCTCTCCCTTGGCCCTCGCCGCCTTTTCCCTCAAGGTGAAGTCATTGACTATTCAGCCACTTGTGATGCCTGTCGCTGCGCTTGTGATGTTGCCCGGGATGTGTCCTTTGCCTCGATAAAAACAAAAACCAAGACGAAAAGCTCCCCCAGAGCTTTTTCCTTCCTCTTGCACCGGAGAGCGTTTTTGAAAGAGGCGGCCGGGTCGGACGCACTGTTGATCACCGTGAAATGGCTGTTGGATGCTGACAGCGGAAGAATTGTGCTGTAGATGTGGATGACTTGCAGCGACCATCCTGGGAAAAAGATAGTTTAAAAAAAAATACCGATGGTTCCCAACATTTTGAGGGTTTCCTGGTGTGATTTTGGAGTTTTTCAACCTCCATCCATCCTTAATGTGACACTATAAGAAGTAAAGTAAACAAGTGGGGGCGGCGACGCCTCTTGCTGTTGACTTCAGGCCTCTCTTGTCCTGTTCTGTGTCGCTCGCTGTCTTTGGATGAATTTCAAGTGACCCAGTTCCAAAGGCTCCCAACCACAATCGACGAGATCACTCAAGGTGACACCGGAACTTTTCCGAACAAAAAAACAGAAAAAAAAGAATCTATGGGAATCTTTTGTTTTGACTTGCTAGTTAAACACAAAGTTTTTGTGCCCATCTAAAACTGCCATCTGCGCACGAGGGGCTCATCTGTTTGCATGTCATGCGCCTTTATGTCCTGTTCAGATCTCCTGCACTCAGGCGGCCTGTCAAACTCGAGACGAATGATTAAAACTGCCAGATTAATCTCCCATGGAGTCTGTCATCAAAGCATCATTTTAAAGTGTCACAGACAATTTTAATCGTTTGAAACACACACGCACGCACGAGCATATACACGCACACACAGAGTCAGATTATTTATTAATCCTGCTTTGATTAGAAACGTGTCTCCGCTGGGACCGACTGACACGTCAAACTTTAATTTCCGTCTCGGTTTTCGGTTTTCAAAACACTTTCAGTTAATGTTCACGTGAAATAATTGACTTTTCTACCTGGAGTCGCACACCGGGACTCTTCCTGTCGCCTCCCCGCAGGCCGTCAAGTGGAAAAAAAAAAAAAAAAGTGCTAAATTGAAACATTAAAGTCTCGCTATTAGTCTGCTGCAGGTTTGCTGCCAGTCACTTCTGTTCTTTCAGGTGGCAGCTCTCACCCTGGTTTTGAAGGAGTAGTTTGAATTATTTTCTGACTGATTGTTTTTATTCTTATTCTTATTCTTATTCTTATTATTATTATTATTATTATGGTCTTGTCACTTTGTTGCCTGAGCAAACTGTCAAAATTGGTGTTTTGTCGCCGACCTACAAAGAGACTTGACAACAGACAAGACTCCTTTGATGATTTATTCACTTCTCGTTTCCTCCACAGAGATGCTGATTGGCTCAGAGACACACATAGGAAATGAAACGAAGACTGCAGATAAGATGTAGAGGGACACAGGCTGCACATTGAGGCAGTTTGAAAAAAAAACAAATTCTTTTTTGTGGGGTGATGATATGATATGATATGATATGATGTGATATGATGTAGAGTTTCTTCCATGAACCTTCCTGACATCAACTAAACTTTATTTAAAACCCAGCGGGTTCATCTTGGGCAGCTCTAAATCGTTTAGACTTTTTTTTTGGCATTGATTTGTAAAAAATGAAAAAAAAAAATTCTTTGGTTTCATTAAAGCCTCCTGAACCGTAAGAAAGAGTGAAAGAAAACTAAAACAGAGAACATGTTCTGAAGCGGAAAACCCAACGCAGGGAAAGCAGATCAGGGGCAGACCAGGATAAAAAGGTGGTTGAACTGGTGACGATGTGATGATGTTGGTGCTGAAGGTTCAGTCTGACCCTCCAGTGAGTTCGCTGGGAATCAGAATTCAGGTCACACTCTGCAGCTCCTGGAGTCTGGCACACAGCGGCTGAAGAGCTGATCACACACATACATACACAAGCTCTAGACGCGCACACAGAAATACACAGATTTCAGGAAATCAAAAGCTATTTTATGGGGTAGGGTCGGCATTGACAGCTTAACTGCTCAAGATTGATGTGATTTCTCCCTGAGTGAGACCATCCTGATCAAACTGGCTCCAAATGACATCATCGGCCCTGAACAGAAGGGGTTTTGTCTGTGTGTGTGTGTGTGTGTCTGTGTGTGTTTGCATGTATCACTGAAGGCCACTGAAGGACAAAACCTTTCAAATAGTCGCCTGACCTCCCTGTCTGTCTGTCTGCGACCCCACAGGCAGGATCTGCTTCTTCTCCCTCTGCTGCTGGGCGCCATCTGTCTGCCTGTCCTGCTGACGTCCTCTGCCGCCTTCCACCAGCCAGGTACATGCACACACCCTAACGCCTTGCCAAGCCGTCGCTCGCTGCGGCACCGTCATCATCCTGCTTCAATAACTCCATTAAAATCACAAGTGACCTTGTTGTCCTTTTGTGCATTTCCTTTTTACATCACTGGGTGTCAAAAGCTTAAGGTTAACCAAGAGTCGGAGTTGCAGTGACAGAGAAGGATTATAAAATGTGCGAAAACTGCAAACTCGTGAATGATTTTCTCTCACTATTTCAATCTGGTGATCTCCACTGGGGACAATGAAAAACAGCAACAATCATGATTGGACTCATTTTGTCATAAGCTCAGCTATTTTCAGGTAGCAACAAACGTTACACCAGGCAGAACATTGCGGCTTCATGGCCTGGACAGCATTTTTAGGCACGTGACATTGCCCCTTGTGGTCATTGTTCTCCTGATTGCATTCATTCATGTTAATTCTCTCTTTGTCCCTGCCCGTAGCCGCCCCTCGTCCTTCAGTCACTGTGTTAATAAAAAACAAATAGCAGCAAAAACACATGCTGCTCATTGCTAATGATAGCATGACCTGCTAGACCAGGAAAGCAAAACAGTGTGGCAGAAACACCCAGAGCGCCACCCTCTGGCTCTTATATCCTGCACAGCTACCCTGTAAGATTTGCAGGGAGACGGTTTGTTTCAGTGCACATTGCAGTGCGAAATGGCTCCATCTAGTGATGAAATGTTAACACATGGTGCTGCTTTTACGTGTTTCTTTGTAGTTAAAGGGCTGCAAATATGATGTTTTCTGGGTTTAAGTTTCTATTATGTATAAATTTTAAAGAACTAATAGAAAAAAATGCGTATTTCAGTAAACACATGAAATTTTAAAACACAGTCTCTTGGCTCGGAAATGACTGGCAGTTTGTTTCCACTGTTTCATAAATATTTGTTAAATATTTCATTTATTCCCAATTCACTTTATTTTTTCCGCATCAGGTCTTTTTGAGTTTCAAACCTGCAACTTGTTGCACTTGCCTTCATGTTATTTGTGAGTTTGGTATGCAGAGCGCCGCTTCCAACCGCTTCCAACTGCTTCCTCCTGCTCCTGTCATAGCGCTAAGCTAAGCTAAGCAAAGCTAAGCTAAGCTAAGTAACTAGCTCCTGGCCTTGGCTGCGTTACAAAACAAACACTTCCGATGTAACGGCAGGAGCCCGTTTCTCAAAAACAAATGTCAATTGTTACTTTAAAGATTGCCTCTCCTCAGATGACACCAAGCTCCTCCATGTCACTGTCGCCCCCCCGCTGGCGGCCGCTGTGCTGGGCGGAGCCCTGACGCTGCCCTGCCTGGTGTCGCTGGCCCACCCGCCACCTTCGCCGCCCACCAACGGCCGCCACGGCGTGCTCTCACTGCCGCGGGTTAAGTGGAGCGTCCTGGACGACGGGCAGGAGATGGAGATCCTCGTGGCCAAGGGGGACAAAGTGCGAGTGAGCGAAGCCTACCGGGAGCGAGCCTCACTGCTCCACTATGCTCACTCCCCCGCTGACCTCACGCTGCACCTGGAGAGCCTGAGGCAGAACGACACCGGCTTCTACCGCTGCGAGGTGCAGCAGGGACTGGAGGATGCCGACGACGTGGTTCACGTCCAGGTCAAAGGTGAGATGATGCTGCTGCCGACTGCCCCAGATCCTATTTTCATTTCTTTATTTGTCTATCTAGTCCAGTAGAGGAGGCTCATATAATTGCTTATCCTAAAAAAAAAATACTCTAGTTGTTCAAAAACCACCATAATTGAGCCCTCTGTTTGCAGCCTCCTGTTAAAAATAAATTCCTTGTTGCGCTTTCCACATGTTTGGAAGGAGACAAGACAGTATCACCGGGCTGGAGGCGCCACTCTCTGGACTGGCAGAGCTATCAGAGCCCTCTGTGACATCACAGTGGGCTAATTTTTTTTTCAGAATTGTGTCTTTTAGCAAACGTGGTGCAAGCAGAAGAAAGGCGGACTTACATAACCACCGCACCTTCAGGGATTTCAACATGGACCTTTTACCCAAACTTGGACCTCACCCACAACTGATGAACTTCCTTCTGCTTTGCGATTCCTCAGGCGTGGTGTTCCACTATCGTGATGCGTCCAGTCGTTATGCCTTCACCTTTGATCAGGCCAGGGAGGCCTGCAACGAGGTTGGGGCCCAGATTGCCTCTCCGGAGCAGCTCCTGGCTGCGTACCACAGTGGCTATGAGCAGTGCGACGCCGGATGGCTCTCGGACGGCTCGGTGAGGTGAGCAGCATTGTCACTGAACACCAGGTCGAGGCAGTCTCTGACCAGCCACCAGAGCACTTAGAAAAATTCTCCTTCCAAAGGTATCCCATCCAGATGCCAAGGGAGGGCTGTTTCGGAGACATGGACGGGATGCCAGGTGTCAGGAACTATGGTCTGCTGGAGCCAGATGAGCTGTACGATGTCTACTGTTACAAGGAGAACATAAATGGTGAACTAACAACCAACCTTTTTTCTTTGCAACCTTTATGAAATATTTACTTTCATATGTACAATCTCCATTTTTCACCTGCTCCCTTTTTGTGTGAAGGTGAGGTATTCCATGACTCTACCCCTGAGCGATTCACCTTCTGGGAGGCCAAGGCCTACTGTCTGAGTCATGGTGCTGAGCTGGCCACCACCGCTCAGCTGTACGTGGCCTGGAGCGATGGGTTGAACCACTGCAGTCCAGGGTGGCTGGCGGACGGGAGTGTGCGCTACCCCATCGTCACCCCGCGGGAACGCTGTGGAGGCGGCGAACCTGGGGTCAGAACAGTATACCGGTACAGCAACCAGACGGGCTTCCCAGAGATGGACACCAAGCACGATGTCTACTGCTTCAGAAGTAAGACTTCACCTGCGGTCCAGTCGGTGGCCGGACAGCAACACCTTCAGAAAATCTTCATACAAATATGATACAAGCTCCTGTACACAGCATTTGTCAGCAAGTCACAAAGTCTTAAGTCAAAGACTCTGAATCTTCCAGGGGTCATTGTTTATTCCCTAGGAATTATGGGTCTTTATGGGACTGGGACTGAGTTTTTTTGGTACTGTACCTTTCCTCTCCTTCCAGGAGACAATGGCCCCTACACAGAATCCCCTCTGGACTTCCTAGCCACTGAAGTGGAGGACATTGGTCAGGACATTGTCTTCCTCCCCAGTGCGGTGGAGGAGGAGTTCAGCATAAGTGAAGTTATGGCCAAGGGTGGTGAGGATCTTCTGCATGCCCAGACAGCCACTCCGGTCAAGCAGGGACCTGTGGAGGCTCAGTCGCCAGCACTGGGTCGTGACCAGGTGGTGCCGCTGGTGGAAGACCTCCCACCGTCAGCCACTCCTTCATCTCAGACTTTCAAACACTCGTCCACAGTGGACACAGTTGAGCTCATAGAGCAGGTCAGCTACCCTGAGTCTTATCAGCCGGCGCCTGAGGAAAACCTTCACATTGATCATGAAGAGTCCCACGTGCTTCCAACATCCTCTTTCCAAGACATTGCTGCTGAAGAGTTTGTGGCATCTTTAACTGTTCCACTGACAACCGATGGAACAACTTTAGCCACTGCAGAGACATCAGGCTATCACCCCTCAGCGACAGAAAGCCTGTATATTTGGGGTCTAAATGCAACTGAAGACGACCAACTCTTCAGCTCCTCGGTGGTTCCTCAGGAGGGTGATCTCCCCGTTGTCCAAGAGGACCACACCACCCCGGTCATCCCCTCAGAGCCCACCACTGAGCCCAAGCTTGTGCAGTCATCCACCTCTCAGCACGTCATGGCACAGGCTGAAGGAGGAGACAGCAGTGGTACTGATGAGGACACGTCAGCGCTGACCGTTTTCACCCACAACGAGGAGCCTGGTGTTCACTCCACTGCCCTGGCACAAACTGTTGGCCACAGCCTAAACCCAGAAGACTCTGGAGACAAGGGTGAGGATCGTGATGCCGAGAGCTCACGACTGAGAGTGTGGATGGCGAGGAGCAGTCTCCTTCCATTGAGAAACTTCTCCCCACTGCAGCAGATCCAAGTGCAGTAGGTAAGTGAAAAAAAAATTATCTTATGATAAAGGATTTTTACACACTCTGACCAAAAACCTTTCAAGATGCCCAAAATACACCATGTTTAGCCCTCTGTTTACAGCCTCCTGATAAACATAATGTTTGTTGGATCTTCCAATGTGTCCTGAAGGGGACAGAAACAAGGAGGTCTCAGAGGGCAGAGCTAACACCTGGCTGGGGGGTGTGCTCAGTAACTTTGGCAAAAGTGCCACAGGGGGTACTTTGTGACATCACAAAAGTCCGATTTCCATATCTGTGTGTTTTCACAAACAGGTGAGGCGAAGGATGGACTTTGGCTCATGTGACCCTCTAGTTGGAATGTTTACATGTGTAAACTGAGTTTTTTTTTTTTTTTTTATAAGTGGATTTCTCTTCGCTCGTAGCCAGTCGTTAATTTTGAATCTTCTTTTGACAGGCACTGAGGAGCACCTCGGTGCATCCACAGAGACATACTCCAGTGTGTCTCACCACGGCGATGACGATGACCAATCCAGTCACTCTCCTGAACCGCAGGTGGAGGAGTCAGATAAGCCGGATGAGTACAGCGGAAACATTCCTCCTGCAGAGGTCGCTGCTGTGTCTGAGGAGTTGGGCTCCAGCGTGGACACCCCCGTTGTGGACGGCGACGCAGTGACCTTGCTGACCCTAACGTTCGTGTCGGTAACTCCGCCCACTCCCTCCCTGGAGGCGGAGCTCAGCTCCTCTGAGATCATAACCTTCATGCCTGACGCCGGCGCTTCAACTGCGACTCTGGAGGACCTCGGGAGGTGGAGTCAATTCTCAGCACCACGCACAGCGAGAAGAACCAAAGGGAGCGTGACGCCGGCGAGGGATCGGGTGGATCTTCTGGGGAGAGTGAGGAGGAGGCCACCAGCGTGATTCTGTCAGCAGCAGACCATCCTGAGGACCAGGACGTGACAACCACACTGATCCCTCATCAGACCCTCACAGTGGACTGGGAGCCAGAGTCTTCCTCGCCCTCCTTCTCAACGTTCTCCTCTTCTCCCTCCGCTTCTCCCTCATCCTCCCCTTACACCTTCTCCCCCTCTTTGGCATCGCGGGGGTCTCACCCCGATGACGAGTCCAGCGCCGAGCCTCCCGCCACAGAGGAATCTGACCACGTCTCTAAGGAGAAGCATGTGGAGATCACCACCAGGAGCATCCGCAGCTGTGAGTTAGGAAGGAATACTCAGAAAACTATTTGACCTTTTTTTTAAATTTCACTTTAACCCATCTTATGGTTTTTTTTTTAATCTAAAGAAAATCGTAAAAAGAAGGTAATGTTACAATGACAACCTTTGACCTTTTGACTAACGACAGATGAGGAATCGGACGCAGGCGAGGTTGGGCCAAGCACAGATGAACCGTCGGCTAAGGTTTGCACCTGGAGCCCTGCAGAGGAACGGCAGCAGCAGGAGGTGGAGGAAGTGGAGGAAGTGGAAACATCCAGCTTCACCACTACCAGTGGTCACGTGAACGTCGCTGCTCCGACGGCGCAGCATCCAGGAGGCGGCGAGGAGGAGATGGTCATGGCTGCGGCCGAGGTGTCTGCTGCTGTCCAGGTTGCAGGTCATCATATCAAACTTCGATATAAATCATGCAAAGGAAAAAATACAATGTCTCCTTCTATGTCCTTTTTTTTTTTTAATATATTGCTTAAACATTCGCAAATGCTCTGTCACCTCATAAATATGTTTTTTTGTAACTGCAACAAATGTTGAAGTCACGGCCCACATGTAATGTTACAGCGCCCTCTGCTAGTAGTCCAGGCCGTTCCACTCACTCACCACTCACACTAAGAACAATGAGCATGTTTTATTCTTTAAATATCTGAGTAAAAATGTTTTGTGTTTTTTAACCTGGAAATTGAATCGTACATTGTACATAAATAGAAGCGTACATAAATGATCTTTATGTAACTGCAGATTTGTGCCTGGAGAACATATGTTTGAATGGAGGAACTTGCCTGGATGGGGGACCAACACGTTGCGCCTGCCTACCTGGTTATGAAGGAGACTTGTGTCAGACAGGTGCAGCTTTTTCTTTCTTTTCCTTGTAAAACACAACCACGATATTCCAGCCTCATCGTCATGCTCTCTGCTCTCAGACCAGGAGATGTGCGAACCCGGCTGGGAGAAGTTTCAGAGCTTCTGCTACCGTCACTTCAGCAAGAGGCAGAGCTGGGAGGCAGCGGAGCAGCACTGCCGCATGTGTGGAGGACACCTGCTGTCTGTCATGACCCCTGAGGAGCAGGACCACATCAATGGTAGAGCAGCAACCTGACCACCATCATTGCCAAGACCACCACCACCACCACCGCCATCAACATTACCACTATCACCATCACCATCACCACCACCATCACCATCACCATCACCATTACCACCATCATCATCATCATCATCATCATCATCATCATCATCATCATCATCATACCACCAGAATTACCTCTGCCATATGAGACCTTACTTAAAACATTTTTTTTGCATCTAAAATAGAATCTTGCACCAGGAATGAAAAGTTCACTTTTCTTTCAACAGACTTCAACATCTTTAACATTCCTGCATTTCAGAACCCTGAACGTGTGTCTAGTCTCCAAGGCGAGGCCTCTCAGGAAGAACCTGATCAGACATGACACCGACCCTTCGTGTCGACCTCTCTCGCATAAAATAACATAACACAAAATGTCACAGTTTACACATCGACATTGGTATTTTGGTCTGGCGATGAAATACAGATCTGGCATACCTGTCGCAGGGTGTGGGATGTTTCCATGATTTCAGTGGTTACCGACCAAAGACTTCGAGTCGAGCCTGTCGACACCTTTTGACTTGCACCCATTTTTCTTACTTCCTTTCATTTTCTTGTTTTTTTTTCACTCTGAGACAAATACAGGGAATACCAGTGGATCGGACTGAACGACAGAACCATCGAGGGCGACTTCCGCTGGTCCGATGGGAACCCTCTGGTGAGTATAAAGCAGCTCCTGGAGTGAAGTAGACATTTTAAAGTCTCCCTCGTTGTTGTTTTTAACTCCCTCCCATTTTTTTTTTTTTTTTTAACTGTCAGCTGTATGAGAACTGGTATAAAGGGCAGCCCGACAGCTACTTCCTTTCTGGCGAGGACTGTGCTGTGATGGTGTGGCACGACAGTGGTCGCTGGAGAGACGTGCCCTGCAACTACCATCTGTCCTACACCTGCAAAAAGGGCATCTGTCAGTTTACGTTATCCCCAAGCAAAAATCAACACTTTCTCGGTTCTCACCTGAAATACTGAAAATATATATATATATTCTTTTGGTTTTCCATCACACAGCGTCGTGCGGCCCACCTCCTGCTGTCCCCAATGCCAAGTTGTTTGGGAAGAAGCGGCAGCGCTACGAGACCAACACCAAGCTGCGCTATTATTGCCTGGAAGGATTCGTGCAGAAACTGGACCCGGTGATCAGGTGTCTGCCAGGCGGCCAATGGGAGCAGCCCCAGGTCACCTGCAGGCCAGGTGAGCTCTCTAATTAACTGGCAGACTAAACACTCAACAAACAACCTGAACTCAGGTTTTAATCGAAGGTTTTGTTTTGCTCCTTCCAGTCCAAAGGACGGACGACGCCTCAGTCACAGCGCTTCCAAAACACCTGCAGGGGGCGAGCGCGGTGGAGAGGAGCACGCAGAAAGCTGCTCCGCTTTCAGGGACATTCAGCGGATCGTCTGACGCACCTCCCATTTAAGCCCTTTTATTTCCACATCTGTTCCGCTCCCCCCCCCGTGAAATAATTTAAAAGTGTACAAACAAAATTCTTCACGGTAGCTTCACCACTCACTGTCTGAAGAAAATGTGCATTTTAGGAAGTAACGTCTTGGTTATTATTTTTATTTTATTTTTTTGAAGTCCAGTTTTTAAACTCCAAATATCTTTCTGATGGTTTGTGAAATATTATAGATATTGTATGATCTTCTTTTAGAGGGGATACTTTGGACGATTGGACAACGATTTACAGCATGCAGCAAATCATTTTTTCAATATAAAATAGGATTTTTTATTGACTCTTGCAGCATGACTTCACCTATTTTTTGCATCCAATTAAACATCAAGTACACACTAGTTTAATAGATTTAACACATTTATTTCCAGACTAATTACAGCAAAGCGCTCACATCTGTTTCCTGATCTCCTTTGGCTTGAATAGCTGAACTTTGTTCTTTGGCAGATCAGCACGGGTAAATGAACCCCAGCAGCCATCATTTTATTGATTGTGTTGATTGATTCAGATTGAAGAGGCTCCAGCAGTCCCTGTAAACTGTTAAACTTGCACTAATGAATAGTTGATGTTTTAAGCTAAAATTGATTTTATGGGAGGGAAAGATGGGGTAAAATAAAGTGTCCATCTCTAAGCATTCTCATTTTCTTTTTTATTAGGAGTTTTATTTTTATTATTATTTCGTTTTTTTTTGTCACCTGACATTTACGCTTTCCTCTCTCTCAGTCCTTTTTGCTCCTCAAGGCATTGCTTTTTCCTGACAAGCTGCAGTCTTCTGCCTCACCACGAGAGATCGCCAAAGTAAAAACAAGCATCAGCTTCGTTTTCTCTAAATCCAGAGTTTATAGGAAGAAAAATATGACTCTCTAACCTTGATTGAAAATTTGACATTTTATTATTATTTTTCATTTAAAAGCTGTGTTAAAGTCAATTCAATATCAGTCAGTGCCACTGTATCATTAGTGAACTCGTCTCCATCTAGACTCTAGATTTAGAGAGATTTGATGGATAATTATTAATTCTGTCAAACTGTTTTGAAGGAGTCCAGGATGTAGGATATTCAGAATATTCACACATCAGAATATACTTGCAAGATCACCGATTTTCGGTTCAGTTTGTATTAAATAACAATAATACATTTTGTGTAAAGGCACCTTTAGGCCACATGTCAAAAGATCACAGATAGTGACCTTCTGTTTCCTGATCATGATTTTACTTCCGTCCATCTTTGTGTATTACTGGCGGTAGCAGTAGGCGCCGTAGAGAGACGCGCTCTTGTCGGGGAAGCCGAAGGAGCGCACGCCGGCCTCCGCGATGCCTCCACAGCGCTCCCTGGGGGCACTGATGGGGAAGCGGACGCTGCCGTCGCTCAGCCAGCCGCCGTCACACTGGTCGTACTTCTGGAAGCGCCAGGCAGCGTAGAGCTGGCCGACCAGTGCCAGCCGGGCTCCTTGCCGTTCGCAGGTGCCCGCCGCCTGCTGGTAGCTGAATGACCCAGAGACGTAGAAGACGTAGCCTGCGAGGGAGGAAATCATTTCACTTCATCACCTAAAACATCCATAGACATCTCGCCATCATCCAATGAAAAGTGTTACAGTGTCTACAATGACCTGAGGCAATGATCTTTCCAACTTTCAGAGATTCAAATAAGGGACACCTGTTGGCCGCGCGGCAAACCCCCAATTTCAGGTCCAAATTTAGTGTGTCAAACCCCCAAAGTGTGCAGTTATGGTTCGGACATAGAAAGGATATAGATAAACAGATGTTTGTTTTCTCAAAATATGCAAAATAACAGTTGATCAGCTGTTAATTATATTATGTTTTATTATGAATAAATATTAGTCAATACATCTACTTGCATCATTATATGATTTAGTTGATCTTATTGTAAAAATATCATGGTGTATCAGTGTTGGGATACTTAATATATTGAACATTTAGCAGTAAGAATTTGAAAAACAAAAAAAACAAAAACCTAAAACTTTGCTCTATCCCTTCCAACGTATAGTTTATGGCATGGCAGGTTTTACAGCATGCAAAATATGCTGTTAAATGTTCAAATCATAAACTTGACCTTATTTCAGACCATTTTACAAAGCATACAGGGTTCTCAGATCACAGTGCCCACTAGGGGGTGTGGGGGCAAAAAATAGAATCGTCTGGGCCAGTCGTTTTCATCAAACGCTGTTAACGTGCCTATGGTGGCCATCCCATCCTCGTCGCCCAAAGATGTTATACCTTGTCTGAAGAATCACGCCGTGGTTTTCTGATAAAGACTTTTGCTGCCAGACTCAAGCACGTACCACACTTGAGTCTGGCAGTGCGGTACGTGTGTGATAACATTTTACAACCCCCAACAACATCCAGGGTAACAAGGGTGCGCTCAACGTCAACCCAAGTTCCTAAGACAGACCGTTTCTGCCCTCTGCTGGCTTAGCTGGGTGCATGCACAGTTGTCAATGTTAAAGTCACTATATCACAGATTTCGAATGGAATCGTCCTAGTGCCCACTACTAGTACCCACACTTCTGGTTTAAATTCACATTAGGATACCACTACTAGCCTAAGCATCAAAATCAACATGCTTATTTTTGCAGGTTAGGCAGGTTAGCCTCTGGAGTTGCTTGACGAACATGGAACTGTGTCAGGGCCTCCTGGCTTCTCCTCTGCTTCTCGTTTTCTCTAGTGGTTTTCACCAGCAGCATGCTGCTTAACGTCATTTACTCCTCCGTGACTAATTGAAAAATAGTCAGCGGCAGACAGTACAATGTGCACATTGTCCCTTATGCTCTCTAGCCACATATATATTGTTTTCCCCACTCAGTTCTGTACTTCGTTACTTTTTTTTTTTTTCTTTGGCTGACGAGGAGGAAGGCTGTTGTTGACCTCTTCTCTCTCACTTTCTCTTTCTGACTCTGAGGATGTAGATTTTTGTCTGTTAGCAGCAGCATCCATTTTTGTTTTTCGTATAGTTGTGGACTGGAGGAGCACGGCGGTGAATGGTTGGTTGCTAAGATACGATACGATCACAGTGATTGGCTCTGCTGCTTGCGTGCCTATGAAGAGTAGAGTACTGACCGATGAGCTGAACCCAGCGCTTTCCAGACACCAGGTTAGAATGACCATAACGAACTGTCATTCTTCCACGACCCCAAAATACCAAACAAAGTGCGTCCCGTGTCAGTTCATGACGGGACAGGTCTTTAGTTGCCAAATACCGAACAATCCCGTATTTTACGGGACAGTTGGAAACCCTTAGAAATCCGACCTCCCTTGAAACATTAAAGAAGAAGAGCAAGGGGAGGAAACTAGTACGAGTTGGAAACAACGGCTTCAGCTAAATAGATGAACGGACACGTTTGGAAGTCCTGCAACCAGTCACTGGGAGTGACAAAGATGTTCTCACACACCTGATTCAAGAAAAAACAATGTTTTCTGCGAGGAAATATCTGTTTTCATCCCAGTGTCTCTATAACCCCGCCCAGAGAAGGTAAACGCGTGTTTTTCCGCTCTGCTGCCACCTACCGGCCGTCTGCGAGGTGAAGCAGAAAGCGTCGAAGCGATCTTGCTTCTTGTCTTTTGCTCCGTAGCTGCGGATGCCGGAGAGCAGCCCCACCCCGCAGGCGGGTCGCGGCTGGATGATTGGATAGTGGACAGTGCCGTCGCGCAGCCACCCGGCGTTGCACCAGTCCAGGCCCTCCGTCCAGGCTGCAGGGGGGGGCAAAGTTTTATTTATAACAAGAATAATAATATAGTCTCGGACATTTTATTTTCTCTTTTGTGAAGGAAAATTTGCATTTGGTATTTGGTAGTCATTTGCATTTAGAAAAAAACAAAAAACACAGAACATTCTAAAAAATATATCATTTTTATATATTGTCCAAATACGAATACGAGACTCATCGATACGAGCTCAGTGGTTTCTTGTCGTTTGCTTTAAAGTAGAAGTGTGCAGCAGCAGCAGCAGCAGCAGCAGCAGCAGCAGCAGCCGCACGTTGGATATGATTGGCCCGTGGAGTGCAGGTACCTCTGTACAGTTGGCTGAAGGATGCTAAGGTGCTGTCCTGCTGGGCACAGGCCTCCTTTGCCTCGTGGAAGGTGAAACTGTAGCGTCCGTTTTCACTCTGGTATGGAAACACAACACCTGCACCAAACAGAAACCTTCTGTCTGAATAAAGTTGTTGTCCTTTTTTTTTTATTGTATTATTATTATTATTATTATTATTATTATTATTATTATTATTATTATTATTATTATTATTATTATTATTATTATTAATAACACTACTACTACTACTACTACTACTACTATAATAATAATAATAATACATTGGTAATATATTATATAATAGAGTAATTAATAAAATTAATACCATTAATAATATTATAAAATAATATATTAATTGATATTATATGTCTACTATTGAATGTCAACATTTAAAGATCGTTTTAAACAGATAAAAACAAACAAATGGCATCCTATCTGGTGCCCCGCTGACCTTCCACCCACAGCGAGACCACCACGCTCTCGTCCTCGATGCCGTGCACCAGCTGGCAGCGGTACATCCCATCGTCCTGCAGCTGCAGGTGGCTCAGCTGCAGCGAGGCGTCCATCACGTGAGCCCGGCGCAGTGAGGCCCGCCTGCCCAGGGGGCCGTAGGGTTTGCAGCCCTGCTCGTTGGACACCAGGATGACGTTCTCCGGGCCGACCCGCTCCGGCTCCAGTTTGGACCACTTGACTCGGTACTGGCTGGGTTTGGCCCTCAGGAGGCATGGCAGCGTGATGTTCTGGCCCCGGCGGCCTGTGACCTCGGCGTACACTGGAGGCTCGAGCAGGTACTTCAGATTCAGGGCTGCTGCAGCTGAGACAGGGAATTTTTTTTTTTAAATTACCTGTTCACAATGTCTTTATTTTGTTTACTCGTCTTGTAGTGAGAAAATGTTGACCGGTGGTCATGAGACATCATCGCTCTCAGCAGCTTCCTGCACCTGTCACAGCTCCAACCCGGACTGTAGCTCCGTCTCCTCTTTCTCTGAAGATGCTGAATGTCCCATTCATATTCTGACTAAAAATGTTCTAAGACGGATCTGGGAGAATTTATACTTAAATTTTCAGAGATTTTCGACGTCTTGCAACAATTTTTTGGTTTTCTCTTTGCAAACAAATAAAATCGTTCTTGAAGAATTTTGTTTTGCTTTTGAAAAAATGCATCTGAAACCTGAAAAAAATGAAGTTTACTCTCTTACAATTGGAATTTTCCCTCAGATCAGCAGTAGAAAACTAAACCGAGGCAGCGGAATGTGACTGAAGCTCTCTGGACAGCTGTACCTGCTCTCTCTGGGATGTAGACGGCTGAAGACCAGGTGATCCAGCCTAACAGAAGAAGCAGTGCACGGTTCTCCATCTTCTCCAGAGTCAACAAAACAAACTCCTCGTCATCAACCTCTCGGACGACTCGCTAGCGACGACGACCACCTCCAGCCAGTTTCTCATAGTTGGACAAACAATCCCAGGACTGAAGTCCGAGCCTCAAGAAAACCAGGAGAAGCTGCGAAGCCGAACAGGCGCAGCAGGTGTTTGCTCATCCTTCGGCTTCAAAGTGCCTTTCTTCCAAGTTGATTCGTGTTTTTGCATGAGTGAAACCCGCTCTTCATCCTTTTCAGGTTGCTTTGTCTGAGCATCTGACTGGTCGCTTGTCGTCCCCCACTTCATCTCGCTGTGTGACTCCCTTCCCTCCTCCCCCGACCCACCGCCACCTCCCCACTGCGGTCATACGGTCCAGTCCTGGTCGTCCTCTCGGCTCCTGATGTCCTTGATGACCATTAACAAGATCCGAATAAAAGCCTTGTCTCCATTCGACTCCATGTTTTTCTTCAATATCAGCAACAAAAACAATCTACAAATCAAGTTCAGGTGGTCTATCAGGTGTTGTACTGTAAAGTTATCATGGAGGTGTTTCAACTGTAGAAAAAGACACCACAACAGTCTGCAGAATCTCCATTACCAAATTAACTACTTTGTTTTGTCATATTATTTCTTTGTCGGGCAGCTGGAGATTTACAGTAACTTCCAGTAGAATTCCTTGACCAGAGGAGCTCTAATAAACACGTGATCATCAGTCACCAGTGCAGTCAGAAGTAGAGCAGTGTTCACTGCAGACCATCATCAGGTGCAAATGAAGGAAGACACATCACATTTAACCATGGTTATTTAAAGACTTTTCCATTTCTATTTTTCCTTGTTTGGTGGATTCCCAGCAGCATTTCACATCTAAATATTTGATGCTGATAGTTTCTTTTTTAATTGATACAGGCCACAGCGTGAAGCTCTGACGACGAGCCGCCCTTTGAACAGCAGCCGTTCCCAGAGAGATGCTGCCAAAGCTTCTCTGCAGCACATTCAGCCGCCTTTGTTGCTGCCAACAGGAAACCTCCCCCCACACACACACACCACCCCGACTTGGAATACAAGGGCCTCATTGTGACAGCGTCGCTCACAGAGCAGTGACAGCGGGCGGCAGTCACATCGACACCATGCCATGTGGACGCCGGAGCAGATAATGAGATTCTTCCGTCTGTTGTTTTTTCCCCCTGCATTTTGTTGTTGTTTCTCCATTGTGCGTCGCCATCAATGGGACTCTTTCTGGCACTGCAATTAGTATTCAGCTGAACACCTCGAGGTGGAAACATCTATCTATCTATCTATCTATCTATCTATCTATCTATCTATCTATCTATCTATCTATCTGACTTGAATGTCCTGACTGTGGTAGAAGACTAATGAGTCTGGATTGAGAGCAACTTGCTGTCGGCCCCGCCTTGACCAATCAGGTTGCGGCGATGCCCTGATTGAACAGACGCGGGGCCAGCTAGCCGTAGCTCGTGCTCTCTCTCTTTGGGAACTGAGTTTGTCTTCCAAAAAAATAAAACCCTCTCTTTATCCTTCTTGTTTCACTTCTGGCTCAGTCCTTACAGGTTCTGAAAACAGCTCCAGGGGATTTCTTCACTTCTGACATCAGAATTCACAGAAGAGGTTTTCAGTGAAATCAAAATGTTGTGCCAGGTGTTTCTTGCAAATCCTTCTAATGTTTTCCTTGTGTTCGCCGTTTTATTTCCTCTAAACTGACTTTTCCTTTGATCACTTTGTTGTCCTCTGCTGTTTGGAGACTGTGACTCTTTAAAGGGTTTTAATGGGAAACACCAAAATAATCTGCTTGTATTTGTGCAGTACACAACAACTCTGCTGTCTGTCACCTTCGCCGTTCGTGCCCCGACTTGAGTGACTGAGCGGCTCGGAGCGACTCCGACTGATGATGTTTTTGTTCCTGGCCGAAGCGACTTCCTGTCACTCATCGTGGCTCCGCCCCCCTGCAGGTGTCAGGAAGTGAGTGCAGCCTGCAGGCGAACCCTGTCCCAAGCCCTGCGGCGGCGCCTCACCTCTCACCAACCCCGGAGACGACTCCTCCGGGGGAAAAACATTGAACGAGCTGCAGTCGCTGTTGTTTCAGGTGAGAGAACCTGAACCAGGAGTGATTCTTCAGCTTCTGCGCTGAAGATGTCGGGAAGCTGATAGCGGCGCCGCTCGGCTCGGCCCTGTATCAGTTTGCAGCGGCGCAGCAGTGCGTGACTCTGATGAAAGGTGTGACAAGCAGCAGTGGTCAAACACTTGACATTTTAAATTTTCGGAATTCCTGCAGACACGGAGCGACGTGCCTTGAGGGTCCTGGCAGACCTTCTGCAGGACCGTGCGTGCAGGTGCTCTCTGAATGCCTCCGTCACCGGAGGTTCATAGGTGATCCTTGACCCATGTCGAAGGAAGAACGGCTTCAGTTGAGCGGCGATGGCGCTGCAGCTCACCGTAGTGCCTCTTTATCTTTCACTTTGTGAAGGGTTGATTTTGATGAGGGGTTTAAATGAGCGGCTGCAAATATTTTTTAGTCACGTGGCCATTGTGCAGGGGAGAGACAGCAGCCAAACTGGTTCACGTCACCTTATCTGCGTTCCATCAGTATCACCTGACAGGGGAATTTGTTGCATCAGCGCACTGTTGGCCTGTGTGACTGATTTTCTTGTTATAAATTCTCCAAGTTGGAGGACCAATACTTGGATGTTGTGGTTTGACTGATCTGACCTGGAACCCTCGTGGAAAAAGAAATCCTCTCCTGATGTACAGAAAGCAGCAGGTTTAACCCTCTGTTTACAGCCCCCGGCTAAAACCAATGCTTTATTGGACCTTCCACATGTTTGGATGGAGACCCTGATGATTGTTAGAAAACACTGCTGAAGTGAATTCTGTTGGATATGGGACCTTTATAAACACAAAAAATAACAATAAAAATACCTGTATGCTATTAAGTAATGAAGGAATCTATCACCGCCAAAGTCTCCTCAAACATTTCCTCAATGGTTGATGGCAGAAGATCCAAGTGCACTGAAGTTCCTTGCGAAGGCACAAACGAAGGGCTGCAGCTAAATGGAAACACTCGCAATTAGTCGTTGACCTGTTGACCCTGGACGCGATGCGACCCGGTGACCGTCATGAGGCTGCTCAGCCTCGACCGGTTCGGCCACTTTGGCCGTCCCACGTGAACGCCTCCGTGCAGGTGTGATATCCATCTGAGGAT
The DNA here is from genome assembly GCA_009823395.1 of Thamnaconus septentrionalis. Lineage (NCBI taxonomy): Eukaryota > Metazoa > Chordata > Actinopteri > Tetraodontiformes > Monacanthidae > Thamnaconus > Thamnaconus septentrionalis. The sequence continues at coordinate 21,685,924 of CM020511.1, forward strand.
GATAACACAACATTCCCAACCTCCTCTCGGTGACACAGTGGCCCTGAGCTGCCGCGCAAACCGACACAAAAAAACAACAACCCGACAACTGACACTCTGCTGCACCCCCACAAGTCTGGAAAAGCACGTTGGTTCACCCCACAGACGAGCCGACTTGCTGGGACAGATTCAAACATTCCCCCATCTGAAGTGAATGTACGGGGGCCCCTGAGAAATTCCTCTGTGCACCCCCTTCCTCCAACTTCAATGCACGTAATCTCGATCTTGTGTAACAGGCAGGTTGGGTCTCGCCTCTATCACCGCTCATCTTCGAGCCTTCATGCTGCTACTACTGGCGCCCTGCGATGGAGGAGATTGTGTTATCGGCGGGGCCCCAGGAGCCAGTCAGCTGCACTGATGGAGCGACAAGCAATAGGTTTGGCCGCCAGGCCTGGTGACAAAGTTGTGCAAGATTCTGTGACTGTTGATTCAGTTGGGGTGGCGTCGGGGATTTTAAGTTAGCTTCTTCTTGTTAGGAAAAGTTCTTCATTAGTTTGTCTGGAAAATATGTCTTAAATGACATAGAGTGGACGGACAGCTTTTATACCTCCCAGTCAGCAGGTGGTGCACTACCTTGTTATTTGCTGCACCGTGTCAAAACAGGAATATTTCCGGGTGATAATAGCGATAATTTTTTAATGTGAATTTAAGAAAAAAAAACAAGCTTTCTGACCTGCATCACTGCAGAAAGATATTTAGCTCATTATAAAATGTGTCTGCTGAAAAATGTAATCCTGGGCTGAATGCTGAAATTCTGAAAACCTTGAAATCCCCTCTTCGTCTTTCGAGGAATTTTGTGTGTATGAAACCATCAGAAACATTTGCTGTCTTTGCATTGCTGGCTGTGCTACCCTTAAGTAAAATCCACCGTCTTCAATGACCTACAGTGTTAAAGGGCTTCCAGATCATCAAAGCCACACAAAGCAAAGCTCTAAATTGGTAGTCGTGTAAAAATGTAACTGACTGGATCTTAACCTGTCAACCATCTGGTAAGAAACATCGTGACTCCAGCATATTGGCTGTTTCAATGTTCAAGTTCAATCCAGCTGATTCCTATCATTCTCAGCTTTTCTTGGGATTTAGTGTTGACTCCCCAAACCACTGCTGGGTATCACAACAGTTTAGAGAGTCTAGGAGAATATTTTGTGTGTATTTCATGGTGAAAAGATTTTGTTCTGGCTAATTAACCTTCCAGGACAACAAACAAAAACATGCTAACAGAGCACGGCTGCTAAAAGTTATGTAACTGCTGGGTGTGTTATTCCCTGGAAAGATGGGTCCCGAGCCTGCCAAAGTCAGTGCAAGTTGGCACAAATGATGCAACATTTGCAACAACCAATAGACTTTGATAAATGTTTTTTCTGCACGTTGGGGTGACAGAAGCGACACCTGAAACCTTGAACACTGCAGGATCCTGTGTCAGATAGCAGCTTAATCCAGCCCCACGTTAACAGTGAAAGTACTTTAACTGTGAATAATCCATTCTGAGTAAGCAGCTTAAGTGCAAGAGTTTCTGATTTTTAGCAGAGATATCTGGATTTGTTGCAGCGGCAGATCAAATTTAAAAGCTTCGAAAAGTGAAGTCACATTTCATTCAGAGCGGCGTGAAGCTTCAGGTTACAAGTTTGGATCCAGTCCTTTGCAAAAGTTCAATCTGATGCCAGAAAAACTGTGTTAAAAAAAAAAAGAAGATCTCAGGCAGAAAGAATTTTGAGTACAGAGAAGAAACAGGCCAACACAGCCCGGGCCCGGTTGGACTGGAAAGAACTGAAGAAATTCTCAAGCTTTATCTTGAATCTGAGGCGAGTGACAGTGTGACAGTGGCACAAACGCAGGGGAACTCTCGGCATTTCTCAGTAATCAGCTGCAATCACAACCTTCCTACTCACTTTCACAAAAGTGCAGCAAAAAGGTGCAAATCCATAAATTAAAAGTGCAAATACACTTATTCCAACAGTGCATTACTCAAGTAAGTTCTGCCTCCATCTCCTTCTCAGTTGGATTTTTGCGCCCCCACCTCCTGATAACCAGGCAGTATAACCTGGCCGTCTGCTTCTGGGCCCTGACTGCCACCAGCTCAAACAGCCCTCCCCACAGTTTACATGCACACAAGCTTGAACAGGAGGTGTTTATTGTTAATTAACTATTAAAATAATTGTATTATAATAATTCCAAGATATTATAATAATTCCTATTATAATATAATAGGAATAATAATTCAAACGCCGATGTACAGTGTCACAAATGGGACACGTGTGCTTGCAGATCTGCATTTTCAAGTGATACCGTCTTATGACGACGTTATCACATGTTCATACACGCTAACTTTTCTCTAAGTGCCCGTTTACATGGAGACAGATTATTTTGTTCAGTCTTCAGTTTTAATCTTTTGTCTTTTTTTTTTTTTTTTTTTTTTAATATTTTGCTTTATTCTTGAGATTGATTTTTTTTCAAAAATGCCCTCAAACAAACAAACAAAAAAAATGCTTTTACACAAAGCTGTCTTCAAAAAAATTGGAGTGTAAATGAAAACGCTGGAAACGTCTGAAGACGATGTAGTACATATGCCCGGCCTGGTGTGGCGCCGCAAGTTTACTTCTTGAAGGCGGAAGAAGAAGAAGAGCACCTGAAGCACTCCGTGTTTAAAGAGGCACACATCCACATCCAGGACGGAGGAAGATGCCGGCGGGTATGCACGCAGCGACTTTGTGCTCTCTGTTTAGGTGCTCTTGTGTGTTTGTTGTTCTTGTGTGTTTGTCGTTTGTTAGTCACCATAATCCCTATCCCCAAGGGCACCATCACCTCCAGCTCCAGTGACTATAAACCCATTGCTCTAATCTCAATAGTTGCAAAATGTTTTGAGAGACTAATGCTACATCACAATAAAGATTGTCTCCCCCCAGCTTTGACCCTCATCAGTTTGCCTACAAGGTAAACAGGTCCACTGCAGATGCCATCTCCACAGCTCTCCACTTGCACTGTGGCGGATAGGAAGCAGCTGCAGAGGGTGGTAAAAACTGCAGAGGGTATAATTGTCTGCCCACTATACTCCCTAAACGAGAATGCCAGCTCCCGGTGCCTCTCCAGAGCAAAATTAGTACTGTGCAGATTGTGTATGTATATGTTTATGTGGTATGTGTTTCTTTATAACATGTGTTCTCCTATAATGTGTAGCACTTTATTTTGTTTTAAGCACCTACAGCTGTAGCTTTTAAATTTCGTTGTCCAGGCAACTGTACAATGACAATAAATGTCTATCTTATCTTATCTTAAGCAGCAGCTCACTAACAGCATGAGCTCCACTAAGAACAGAAAGCCAGACCACTCGTGAAAAGACGGTGTGGATAAACGACAGTTCAACTTCTGCTTCGAGTTACTTCAGAACACAAAGCCTTAAAAGGTCCATGTAAGGCTGACTCGGAGTCGTGCCAGTAAAAGTTTGCAAATTTCTTTGTCATTTAGGTTTTCTGCCTCAATATCCCAGTCCACTGACCCAAAAGAAAATCAATAAAAAGTCAAACGGGAGGTTTGCAAATCGTTTATGTTGTGTTTATTTTCACTTTGCACACAATCAATGATCAATCCACAAGCACCATGTGTTATTGTTCACTATCGTTAGCGGTTTGTTGTAGTGGAGGTTAAATGGGAAGACTGCAGGCTGATCGGTAGTAGCAGTAACAGGTCCGTTGGCTGACGCTGTTGTTATGAGTGGTCATCTGCACCTCACGGCCGCTCAGATTGCAAGGACTTTGTGAAGCCGGGAAAGAAGGCATTCCGCGGGAGCGAGCGCGATGTGTTTATGTCCCAAGGAGAGCACAGTTAACGGTAGTAATTGAGATGATTTCTCAGAAGTAATTGCAAAACCCAGACCCACGGGGAATTAATGTGAAGTTAGATTTTTGTGCATTTTTTTTACTGGCCCCACCGGGCCATTGGTTGTAGCTTTCTGGTGCCTGGTTACGTCCGGGCCACCGGGCCAGTTATATTGTCAACCCCATGCTTCGATCTTACTTTAATAGCTGGAAGAACATGACAATGTTGGAATGAAGGAATTTCTGAGTGTCTGCTCTACGTCACATGATGAGGGGAAAATATTCTGGAGGAAAATAAAAATAAAGATGTTTTCTTTTGATTTTGGTCAGATCCAAAACCCTCATTAATTAATTTGCAGCTTTGCCGTCGACACACTTCGTCTGAGAAAAACATCCCCCGCTGGTTACCCAGTAGTTTTTTCTCTGCAGACACTCTTGGACTCCTCCCCCTTGTACCCACCCTCCGCCATACCCAACCTCTTTCTCCCCCTGAATTTTTTTGCCAAAACTACTGGACAGAATTTTATCTCTTGTTGATTTATTGACTTCAAAGCTCGTCGGTTACTGCAGTGAAAAGAAAAAGGTCAGAGGTCGCAGCACTGAGCCGCCGAGGCCCCTCTGAACAGACAGGTACAGCCGAGCTGTGATGAGCAGCCGTTGGTGGACTTCAGCCCGAGGGGTGGAGGCAGGGGGGGGGTGTTGGTTTTAGGTGGAAGTTTGTAAGTGTAACCGCCGAGACGAAGTGATGAATATCGATGGAGTTTCACTTGACGAGACGAGACGAAACTTGCTGGCACGTATGGAGACCTCCTGTCCCCCCCAGAAAAAAGTCTTCATTCCTCTTGTGTGACATGAACAAATGAGTTTGTTTGGAAAACCAGAGAAGCTCAAGCTTGAGTCAGTTTATGTGACCAGTCATATGACCTCCTGAAACCAACGTCCAGAGTCGTAATGTTGTGATGAATGATACATTTTCCAACTTGGCTCCAAAATTCACATGTGCTTTTTCTGTTGTTGATCTGGTTTAAACGTGACCTTCACCTGCTCCAAGTGAGGATTCCTGTCTATTCAGAGGCCTGAGGCCTACAACGACTGCAGACACTGTCAACACTGTCAACTAAGTTCAAATCACTCACACACAACGGTGGAATTTTCCTTTAGCAAGACACTGGCAAACCAAAGGAACATAAGAAAACAAACAAATTAAGAAACAGATGCACACACAGCAAAAATTAATGCAAATAAAAAAATAATTCTATTAAAGAAATCATCTAGAAACTACTGAGAAGATCCACCAACATCAAATGTCTGGAAACGCTGAAAAAAGTTTCCCAGCAAACTTTCTGATGCATAATTTACAACTCAAACAAAAACAAACAACAAAACTACAGGATTTATGGAGATGATCTTTTTGTAAGATTTTTCTTTGTTAAGCTCAACACACTAAAGTCAGACAGACCTGCTGACTGGCGGGTGGTATGACATGGCGCCACCCACACACACACACACACACACACACACACACACACACACACACACATACACACTTGTGATCTAGAGTGACAATAGTTCAAATTCCCAAAAGTCACAACAACATTCTTCTGCTCTCTGCAGATGGAGGCTGCAGATACAGGTGTGAGTGACTCTTATCAGGAGGAAGCACACACACACACACACACACACACACTCACACGTTCACACAAACACACGCACGCACGCACGCATGCACGTGCACACACACAGCCACCCTCCAGGTGTAAATCCTCCCACCCCATTCCCTCCCCATAGACAAACCAATCCGCCTGCTAATATCTAATCAGTGTGCTTTTGCTGCTACTGCTTTTTCACCCTGTAGTTCTGCCTGATAAACATGTGAAATAAATCCCATGGCTTCCCATGGATTCCTCCTTCCCTCCCTATTTTCCCACTCTTTCCTACCTCCTAATTTTTTAGGCCAAGAGGAAAGAGAAAATTAGTCCCTGACTTACAGCGGCTGCACACGACGATGGAGTCCATGGAGTTGAGGCCGACCAACAGCCACAGTTGGTTAAATGTCAGAATCAGAATCCTTTATTTGTTTCCCAGTGGAAAATTACTTAACACTGGCAATAAGTCATTTACAATACATGCAGTAATGCTTGATCAAGCGCATCAGACCACCTTAAATAAAAGGTACAGTGTCCAGAGGGCGGGGCTAAAGTGCTTCTACATTATTAATGAGGGCGGGCCCAGAAGGTTCAAAAACCACACATGAAGTCGTGGCCACTCTGTGTGCGTCTGCCTGAGCTTCTTCCTCCTGCTGCTTGTGTGTGTGTCTGTCTCTGTGTGTGTCCAAAGCTTTTTCAGTTGTTTCCCCTCTCTGCATGTGAGTACGCGCCCGTGCGAGTGTAGTTTTTTTGTGTGCTGGATCTATAATTCCTTTTCCCGAGCACGTCTGCAGACATGACGGACGCGGCCACCAACATGCGGCTGAAGCTGCCGGTCATCTGCATCATCCTGGAGGTCATCCTCATCATCCTCTTCGGCACGCTGGTCCAGTACGACCACGAGACGGACGCTCGCGAGTGGCACAACAGCTCCCACCGTGACTATGAGAACGACTTCTACTTCCGATACCCAAGTGAGTGGGTCAAGGGTCCAAGGTCAGAGGTCAGGCTGCTGTCCGTGAGGGGCTTTGAAACTTTTTGATCCTCATCTACTGTCAGGGAGACATAAGAAATGTTTTTTTAAAAAAAAAAAAAAAAAAAAAGCTAACCGAACTTGCTTTTTGCGATGAGCTTCAATCAGATACTTTGCATTCAGAATAATTCAAAAAACACGTTACAGCAGCAGTGAAGAGTTTTTTTTTGACACTGTCCAAAAGTCTTCCACCAGCTGCAGCTGCAAAGCGATGAACTGTTCCGAACTGTTCCGCCCTGCACTGAAATGTCTTCACACATGCTGTCTCAATTCTATTGTGGGCATCAATCGTAACTTTTTTTTTTTTTTCTTTTACTTGACGCTTGTTGCAAGTAATCCAGAGATCTCAGCTACATGCTGTCAGCTTGTTACGCAAGTTCCACAGCTGTACACAGTTTCAAACTGTCTTCTTTAGAATTTCTGCAATCCTGCAAACTAATCATCGCGGGTGTCCCAATTCCATCGCAAGCCGATCGGAGCTGATTTCAACCCGGGTCCCTTGCTGGGTTCTTTGACGCGTTTTTATGATTAATAGCGGGACTAGCCAGTGGAGAAGGGGCTAGAGTTCCCCGCGGAGGCTTCATTTTATTGTTTTCTCGAGTTCATGAGATGAAAGACTTTACCGACAAAAAAAATATCAACTGATGAAAAAACCCGCTGTCCCTAATTGGACGGGATGTTTTGCAGTTTGCTGTGGCGCCACGCAAGTCCTGATGAAACTGGGCCAATGGTGGAGAATAAAAGGGCTTTTCATTCGTCCCCATTTGCACTCGTCCAATTACTGCAAAACTGCTAAACTCTCAGTGCTGCTCTTGTGAGATGTGTCATTGATTCTGCGAGTTGCATAAATTATGCAGTTTTATATTTTTCAAAATGGTTCTTTTCAATCGCGCGGGGTTTCAAATATAGAGCACAAATGCTTTATTGTGCGGGACGTCGTCGCTTCATTTCAACGTTAAATAAAAAAACCAAAACTAAAAACACCTGAAGCAACATGACTGACAGCAGGTGTGTGCGAGTCTCAACAAGCCAGATGTTAGTTCCGGATTCACCTGGCCACCACCTTTTCACAGGTGTTTGTGTGTGTGTGTGTGTGTGTGGGGTCTCGTGTCCTGCAGCAGAGCGAGAAGTGAATGTCAACTAATGTTGTTCCCATTTATAAAAATCTGGCTGGCTCCTCCCACCTCCGTCCCACCTCCCTCTCTTCATCCCTCCCACGATCACATTTCACAATCCTTGGCGTTCTCTCACCTGAGCACCTGAGAGCGAGCAACCGGGCAGGATTCTACAGGTAGACTCAAACTTAGCGGCAACAGTCGAATGAGATTTTTGGGCCATTTTCTACAATGAAACAGTGTAAAAACGGGAGAGAGGAGAATAAAAACTGAAGTGCAGAATTCTTCACATAATCTTCAACCCGACACCTTCGAGACTCACCTTCACGTCTAACTGTCATGTTTACACAACGTACATCCTCCATCCTCCTAAAAGATAAACAGCGCAATAAACGGGTCAGGATCGTGCTATCGCATGTCGACAATCGTTGGCCATCTGTGAATCAGTGATATGTGAATCAGCTTCTGGTCAGATTATTGACTTTTAATGAATAATAATGGTTGGATTTTGCAAAAATACTCCACAAAATACATTGCTATTTTAACCTTCAACATATTTATTGTGTTATCCCATCATGGTATGGTAACTCTACCCAGTCTAGTCTTACCGCTAGTTAAGAGGACTTAGATTTATCTTAACACATTGACTTGAGATCTCTTGTTAGCTAATGAGGAGCAAAGCAATGTCTGTATGTGGTAAAAATGATTATTTGTCCCTTATAAAATGCTACTTGCAAACCATAAATCCCTTTGTTATAATAAGTAAGGTGATGGACACAACCTTGTGGAGCTTCAACTTTTGATATTAAATATCCTTTTTTTTTTTATCAAGTTCAACTGTTTATTTTCTCAGTCTGATTAATTATATTTATGTGGGTCTCATTTTTTTCCTGACCTTGAATTTTGGGGTGCTTGGCTCATGGCTTCTTGTTTTTTTCCTTTGTGCAGGTTTCCAGGACGTGCATGTGATGATCTTCATTGGCTTCGGCTTCCTCATGACCTTCTTGCAGCGCTACGGCTTCAGCAGCGTGGGCTTCAACTTCCTGATCGCCGCCTTCGCGCTGCAGTGGGCCACACTCATGCAGGGCTTCTTCCATGGAATGCATGGAGGGAAAATCCACATCGGCGTGGAGAGGTACGTGTTGAGTGACTGAGACGGTACCTTTCAGAGGCCAGAACACCAGAACGCTTACCGCCTGTTTGTAAAATCCTCCTCTTTCAGTATGATCAATGCCGACTTTTGCACCGGTTCTGTGCTCATCTCCTTTGGAGCCGTCCTGGGTAAAACCAGTCCTGTCCAGCTGCTGATCATGGCCATGTTCGAAGTCACACTCTTCGCCGTCAACGAGTTTATCTTGCTGTCAATTCTTGGCGTGAGTCATAACGAGGCCGAACAAAATATATTGAATTAATTGTGTGTGAACGACTGACCACTGGAACGCTGCTGCTGCTTGGTTTCAGACCAGAGATGCTGGAGGTTCCATGACCATCCACACGTTTGGAGCCTACTTTGGCCTCATGGTGGCCCGAGTCCTGTACCGGCCCAACCTGGATAGGAGCAAACACAGGAACAGCTCGGTGTACCACTCAGACCTTTTTGCTATGATCGGTGAGCTTCTCACAACGGGGGATGGGAGTTGTTTATTATGACTCCCATCATGAGGGAGTTTTGCCGGGAGTTCTACAGGGAGTTTTACTTGGAGTGTTTTGAGGAGCATTTCTTTGGTCATTGAAGCCACAAAAACGCACTGCTCCTGATCCACCCAATTTCTCCCAGCTTCTCAGAAATGAAGGGCATTGTCATATTTCTGGTCATACACTCACTGTATGCTGGGCGTAACGACACTCCAAGCAAATAAATTCTAGACTGACAAGAAAACAGCACTTTAATGTGCATAAGCACTTGCAGCAATCCCTGCAACGTCCCATCAAAATATACCTCGATTCACATTTAACCCTTGCCCAGTCACAGTCTGGGTGTCAAATCAGAAGATGCCACCGTCGCCTGCCGCACTGTAACCATCCGTCCCACCTCCTCCCACTTCTTTCACAGGTACCCTCTACTTGTGGATGTTCTGGCCGAGCTTCAACTCGGCCATCACGGCCCACGGAGACGACCAGCACCGCACGGCCATGAACACCTACTACTCGCTGGCAGCCTGCACTCTGTCCACCTATGCCATGTCAGCCCTCACGGCTCACGATGGCAAGCTGGACATGGTGAGGAGGATGTTTTAAAAAAAAAGAAAGAGAAAACACCCCAAGTTTTTTCTCGCTCGAGGGCGTGACGCAGAGTTCATAGAGCAGCTTCTCCCGATACACACTGATGGATGTTTCACCGAGACATCTGCTTACCAAGAAAAAGCAATTCCCATGTGACAGCTGTCAGCAGTAAATCCTCCTCAGATAGAGACTAACACATTCCTGTGCAGATAGTAATCAGACAGTCATGTCTCAAGTGTTGGGGAGGGACCCAACCAGTGGTGCAATCACTGATCCGGGGCTCTGGCGTTTGTCACTTCAGACCAGAGAAGAAAATGAAATAAAGCTGTCTTCGAAAACCAACAGCACAAAATAGGATGATTTGGCTGTAACAATATCAAATAACATTTTCATCAACATGGCAAGGGTAGTCCGTTGGCTAACATCAGATACGCTAAGCAAAGTAGCCGACTGTAAGTCATACGGAAATGTTTCTGTTGGACAAAACATTACTTAAGGTCAAACCTTCAGTTATTTAGTGGAGAGCCCTCAGACTGGTTTTTATTTTAAACGCCTGTGCCCATTTATTTCTTGCAGGTCCACATCCAAAACGCTGCCCTGGCCGGTGGAGTGGCGGTGGGAACGGCCGGTGAAATGATGCTCACACCTGTTGGCTCCATGATCGTCGGCTTCCTGGCCGGCATCATTTCTGTCCTGGGCTTCAAATTCCTCTCGGTGGGGATTTGTTTATGTTTGAAGACAATGACTTCCTTTTTTTTTTTTTTTTTTCTTTTCAAAAAAAATAAAAAAATACACAGTATATAATTTATAAAATATATGCACATATCAGCAGTTTGGATGAATGAATTGAATTTTTTTTTTTTTTTTTCCACCTGTCAGCCTTTCATGGAGGAAAAGCTGAAAATCCAGGATACCTGTGGAGTGCACAACCTGCACGGCATGCCTGGCATCCTGGGTGCGATAGTCGGTGCCGTGACTGCTGCCTTGGCAACGAAAGATATTTATGGAGACGGGTAAACAATCTCTCTCTATTTTGCTATTATGGCTACAAACAAAAAACCACATTCTGCTGTTTGGCTGGAAGGAACTGGCAAAAAAAAAAAAGACACCTTTTAGCTTAATAATGACAACTTAGTCTCCGAACTTATTTCAGCTCACTCAGTGTGAAACATGGGCCTGTTTGGATGCACACAAAGCTGATATCCTCTGAGGAATTGAGGGAGGAAAACAGGCTTACATTCCTTTTAAAACACAATTAGTTCATTTTAAAATAAAAGCCCTGTGACCCTGAGCTTGGGAAGAAGCGGGTAGGGAAAATGAATGAATGAATAAAATAAAGTTGGATAATTCTTCACAGCACACCTGACATTCTCTCACAGAACACTAGTGTGACACGGCACAGTGGTGGAAAAACAACCACATGTCCAAATTTGGAATATTCCGATTTCAAAGCTGTACTGATAGAAACCAACCTCTAGGCGTCAGAACTGGTATTTGCAAACCACTGGGTAATGTCAAATGACCGCCCACCTTTAAATAAAGTCAGTCCTCGTATTGTTGCATGCAACAGGACACTAACCTGCAAAACCACTCACACCACTTTGAAACCTAACTGTAAAGGTGGAAGAGTTCAAACGGCAGCCAGCTGTTCGTCGGTTCGTCTTGAATTTCCACATTTTTCAGTTCTGTAAGAGAAACCTGAGGCTTGGTTGCATGTTTGTGGGGAAATTTCGGTGTCGGATCCAAACACTAATGTTTACACATTCAAGTCCAGATTCAGACTGCTGGATCTCGGCTGACCTGTAGTTTTTTTTTTTTTCTCTTGCTAGCTTGGCGGACGTGTTCCCCGCTGTGGCGAGCGGCGACAGCAGCGCCTCCAAACAGGGCGGCATTCAGGCCATCTCATTGGCTGTCACCCTCGGCATTGCCCTGCTGGGAGGAGTCATCGTCGGTGGGTCTTCTGTCCTCCTCACATGAGGCATTTACAACCATGGGCAGAGGAATGATAGGCCTGAAAAACGCTGTTTCTGATTGATTGACAAGGCCTTTTTTTTTTAAACTCCGGTCCAGGTTTTATTTTGAAGCTGCCAATCTATGGTGCCCCTCCTGACACCATCTGCTTTGAGGACAACATCTACTGGGAGGTGAGTGAGAAACTTCAAGCTAATTTTAAAGAGAATTTGTGGGAAAATTATTTTCCAATCTGCAGAAAGTTGTTTTCAGCGTCCATTCAAGCAGGACACCGCTCTCCTGTCCTTTTGTCCTTATGTCCTAATGTGAAAGAAACGGCACTTTTGTGTATTCATAGACAAACCCAGACCCATGACACTGAAAACAAGTAGCTGTAGCTTTTCTACATGCGAAATAAAATGACAGGTTTGAGGTCTTTGTCTCAGGTTCCAGGTGAGGAGGAAGGCCACGAGGCTCAGCTGACGGCGGTGAGGACGGAGGAGTCCGAGAAGCTCAACAGTTAGACACAAACACACTCACACGGACACAAGCACTCACACATGCAAACTGAGATTTTAACATCCCAGCTCATGAGTATTAACGTTTTGAATGTGCCTTTAACAAACTCATAAGAACAATGTACTGTCTGTGCACGGGAGGACGCCTCACGAAAAAAAATAAAAAAAATAAAATAAAATAGAAAGACAGAAAAGAAAAAGACAGTCACCAGAGGGCGACCTAGAGCTCTGTGTTCTCGTGGCGACTGGTTCAATGTTGGATGAAAGATGCAGATTAATTCCCCCCCAAAATGGCTCAGACGTGGCCGCAGGCTGAATTTTAATCTCTTTTAAACCAAAGACACAGAGAAGAACGAGGCTACAGTTTAAAGTAGAATGTTCAAAGCAACAGACTTCCTTTTTGTATATTTTTCAGTGAAGAAATTTCGATGCAAGACACCACAGGGGGCATCATAACATTTATTTTTATGTATGTAGTTTTTCCTCATGCTCTAGGATCGGGAGTTTTCTGAGAATTTTTTTTATGATCATCATATATATGATAAAAACTCGAGTCAGTCAAGTCAGTTTAGCTGTGTTGCTTGGTGACGGTGCTGAGTGTTGGAGACTCTTTTGACTGACTGAAGCTCATTTTGCAATCGATAAAACAGTTTGATAGGAATTGAAAGCATTTCGAAGCACAATATGTTTTAATATTTTTTTCTTTTCATGAATAAATTGTTCAAGCATGTATCTGTGTTCCTCAGTTTGTGCGTCTTGTCCAATAAAGTGTTTATTGAGTAACAGTTGAGTGGAATCACATGATATGACAGTAGCGATATCAATTAATGAACGCATTTATTGTTGGGGAAAAAAAGAAGAATTTTTTTTTGAACAATTTCATTTGGGAGAAAAGTGACGCCGCTGCTAAAATTTGAAACGTGTTGTATTGAGCGTTTAAAACCACTAGAGGGCGACAGAGAGCAGCAGGGCTGCTTGCTTGAGGGCAGAGAGAGACCCGTTGGCCTTCGTGAACACGTGTGTGCGTGTGTGAAGTTTAAGGGAAAGTGTTCATCATCATCATCATCATCATCATCATCATCATCATCATCATCCATCTTTTGGCATCTTTTCCTGTATCTCGGCTCCAATGACAAAACAAATATTTGTGCGTGCGTGCGTGCGTGCGTGCGCGCGAGCGTGTGTGCTTGCACATGCACTCTGCCTTGATATCCAGTGGATTAAAACAACAGTGGCAGATGGGGCAGAGGAGTGGGAGGAGGGGGAGGAGGAAACTGGGTCATCACACTCTTTCATATGTTTGTCTCTGGGCTTTCTTGAAACGCTGCTCGCTCTCTCTTCCACTTCCACGTGCTCACACACACACACACACACCTGGGTTAAAGACCCTCCTGAGCCGCAGTTGTGGTCAATAAGGCTTAAATGTGTCCATTGCCTGAAGCACTTGACCGACACACACACGTCACAAGATCAATTTTCAAACCCTACACACACACACACACACACACACACCCAACTGCTGACACAACTTGATGCTCATCCGTGCCTGTGAGTGTGTCTTTGTGTGTGTGTGTTCACACTTGGCCGTGGGCCCACTCACTTTAACACGCTCCCTCCTCTTTAATTTCCTGTTTTGAGTCCCCCTCCCATCCACTCCCCATCTCCCTCTCATACTCATTTTTATTTCCAGAATGAATAAAAGCCCTTTTTTTTCCACTTAAAGGGTGGACGAGACGCTCTGGGCGCCTGGTGTCGCAGCGTCATTGCAAAAGCCCACTTTCTCTGTCAGTGACTTCTGCTTCTGATTGTGAGGTGAGCGTGCGAGCTGAGCAGCAACCCTGAGAAACACCTGACTCAGTCTCTCCGCCTGCAGCAAGATGCTAATATTTCTGCCTTTCATTCTGTCCTGCTCTTCTGGTTTCAATCCCTCTCATTTCCACCTGATCCTCAGCGCCCTGCAGATTATGACACGATAGGGCACAATTTTCCATGTTTATTTTATTTTTTTTTTCATATACGTCTCCTGATAGTGGTGAGCTAGTACAGGTTTTTTTACAAGCTGGTTGTGAAACTGTTAAAATGTGCTAAATTAAGTTGAGACTTACCTGTGAAAGTGTTTTTTTTTTTTTTTTTCACTTGTCCTTACCTCCACCCGCCCACGCTAGTTGCTGCCCCCTGGTCTGTCCAGGGGAAAAAAAGACCCAGTGGCTGATTATAACGGCTATCTGCTGTCCAATCAGATGGTGAGGAAATGGCTTCCTGTGTAGACCATTAACCCGAGTCGGTCACCCCCAGGAGAACCATCAGTGCTTCTTTCCAGCTGTTAAACTACAACCTATTGATTGGTTTCAGGCTTTTGTGGTTTGTAAATGGGAGCAAGAATGAAAAAAAAAAAGTGTGACATTTTATTTATCTTATTCTATTTCAGCTGTGTTCAAATCTGCTGCGGTTGAGGGAACATGGAGGCACTTTGAATAGCACGAATTACACCTTTTCCCAGAGAGGAGCTGCTGTTCATGTAGAAAAACCAGCCTCCACAGGGCACAGTGTGTGTGTGTGTGTGTGCGTGCGTGCGTGCGTGCGCACACGCGTGCTTGTGCGTGTGCTGGACAGTCCCTTGGAGAACGCAGTCAGAGTGTAAAACTGTGTTGTTTTTCTGTCATGGCGTGGGCATCGGCAAGGCAAGCCCCACTTTCACAGCTGCAAGTGGTGCATGAAAAGGATGTCTGGCAAGGGCCGGAGGAAAAGGAGAGCAAGAGTGAGAAGAAGATGAAGAAAAGGGAGGAGAAAGAGAAGAAGAAGAACTCCAACATGCAGATCGTCCCTGCTCTTTGCCTCCTGCAGAGGCTGAAACTTCCTGATGCTTCATTTTTGCAGACCAAGGAACCCGTCAGTCAACACAGGGAGGCGTCTCACTTTTTCCCCACATTTTTATCAATTTCCACAAGAACAATAATAAAGCAATACATGCAGGTGAGACTGAAAAAATAAAAACAATCCAGTATCAAAAAGCAAAAAAAAAACAAATGTGAAGGGGAAGACAAAACGCTTTCAATGCTTACGCTATTGTATCCTCTTTTTTTTTTTTTTTGGTGGCGCTGACAGGACCGTCTTTCCTGAAGACAAACACTAGGGGTTGATTCTTCGATTTTACATTTTTTTTATTTTTTAAAACAAGTCGTGGATTTCACGTTGTGCAAACCCCACAGAACTCTGGTTCTGAACAATGAGGTTCTTTGCTGTTTTTCTGCAGCCGAGGCCGGATTTTCTGCTGCCTGGGATTAGAGGCGTGCACGTGATGAGTTCGCAGCGTGTGAAGTCCACACTGCGCTGACATCACAGGCTTATATCAGCCTCTCGCCTGCATCTGTCGACCCCTGCCGGACCTCCCAGTGACCTTCAGTGTCCTTCAGAGACGGTGAGACCGTGAAATTATGGTCATACGAGCCGCAGATTTAGGAAAATTCAGGAGGGAACATAAATCAGGCCTCATCCATTTATGATTAATTGCTTGAATTAGTTATTATTTATTTTTTTTTTTTACCCTTTGGCATCATTATATTATTGAGGTTTTAAAAAACCCTGTAATGGCGTCATAAATTGTGTATCTCGGTTCCCTAACACGATAAATCACATTTGGGATGAACGTTTGATTATTGCTAAATATCATTTAACAAGGGAAGCATCATTCACGTGTATACGTTAGTGTGTGTGTGCAACACACAAGTCAAGCCCTAATCCCAGTTGACCGAGGTTTTAATCTGGCAGGACTGAGGTTTCCTCCGTCCCGCAGACCATGATGATGTCACTGAGAGCCGAGCCGAGACAGAGCCGTGACGGTTCCTCCTTTATTATCAGGAATAAAAAGGAAAAGGAGGAACGTCACATGTACCAGTGACGGCTTTGGGGATTAACAGTAAAAATGAGCAAATGAAACAATGAGTGATGTGGATGCCGTCTGGCTGTGAGGAGGCAGGAAGGAGAAGACAGAGCGGAGAAATTCTGCAGGCCCGTGTGGTGCTTTTGAACCTCTGGCCTACTTTAGCCTTCTCTATTTTTCATGACACACACACACACACACACACACACACACACACGGTTAAGTAACGTCGCCTCATGAGCTTGCGGAGCAGCTAAATGTCAGCTGTGCATAAACACATGTAATGGGGTTAAGAAATAAAATATGTGCTAGTTACCAAGAAAACGAAACAAAAAATAAATAAACGGTGCTTATTTAGTCCATGTTGCATTCAGGTTCCCGGTTATGAGGAGCAACAGCTGTCCAAACTGCAAATTCATACTGGTTCCTTAATCAAACACGGCCATGATATGAATAACTTGTGTGTCGCATCAATAAAATAAACCTTTGATGAAATATTAACGCTGACCCAGCAAAGTCAGCTGATTCACACTTCCACTTTAACAGCTAACAAGCCTCCAAAGCAGAAACACCAGGTAGTTTTTTTTTTAAATTTTTAATTTTATTCCAATGTGTCGTAACGTGAAACGTCAGATGGGTAAATTCCCAAAACTACCAGTTTTGTGTCATGCATCCATCTAGACAGGAGCCCTTTTAAGGTGTCATTAAATGAGAGCCTCTGTCAGTCACATACTGCCAGTTTAGCCAGGCAACAACATCGTGTGTCTATAGCTCAAGAAATATTACCTTTAGTGGGCAGAAGTACACAGAAACAAATGCTTTTGGTGCTGCAGCATCCACACCTAACGCTGAATTCACTTTGAAGGGTGGCGGCAGCGCGCACATTCATTGTGTACGTGCTACCGTGGTGTAAGAGCGAACCGCCGCGCAACGACCTGAGCGGTGCGCAAGGTGGGCGCCTGCTGCCGCCACGCCTTGCGCCCGATTTTACATTTTTTTTAATTCGGGCTCAGCGCGCTGTGACGACATCTTGGCGCGTCCAACAGGAGAGCAGCCGGTTCTGAAATAAGTGGCCGGATGCGGAGCAGAGCGCCAGTTAGCGATAGAGCAGGAGTGGGAAAAATGGAGGAAAAACTTGTCTCTCGCAGTGTCCCGAGTGCAACATTTCATATGACACCGAGCTCTGGGACTCAAGACCAGCTTAAAAAATATGCATCTGGTTGGCGACTCTGCTTGGTTTCGGCGCTCTGACGTTCTCGTTAGCTCCGGTGCTCGTACTAGCTGCTACGTGTTTTGCATGCAGGTGCTGCCGGAGGCTTGAAAAACTGCGGTGGACCGAAAACTTGTTGTGCCACCGTTTGCACACAACATCCTCCCGCTTGCTACTCAGTGCGTCGCTATCCATTTTGCCGGAAAGTCGTGTAAAGTACGTTCCCTGTTGTTTAGAGTATAACATCAAATGCGATCATGTCATGTCCCCTAACATATATGAAAAAACATCAACAGCTTTATGTTCATATATTGTCAGGCACAGTTCGATGTAGAGAAGTTTTTACACATATTTAAAACACTGGTTCCGTTGCTCTGCATTTGGGCACCCCCCCCAGAACCGGCTGCTTTCCTATTGGACGCGCCAAGATGTCGTCACAGCGCTCTGTGCCCGTCTGCGCCGTACTGCGCGGCAGACAGCGGCAGAAACGCGTTCAATGTGAAGACAGCATAAGTCTGGAGCAGCAGCTGCACTAGCGGACTGTTCTTCACGGTCTTCCCCTGTGATTGCAGTTCTTGCAGTTGCTACGAACCTGCCAAAAGTGAAAGGGCACCTGATTGGCTATCTGGTGCTAGGACTGTCTGAAGACACTTCGGATCAGAGCTTTTCAAGACGGATCCATCAGACTTTGGGCTAGAAAATCTCTGGAAAGTTTGGTTGCAAGTAACATGTCATAAAAACCCCACAGGTTCTGAGTTATATAATATAAGGAATCTTAGTCCAAAAGAGTAGTGGTTAAAATTGTCTATGTGGGGAGGTTACCATATGTCAATTTCCTGTTTCCTTTTTCTTTGTCATTGCACTGCACTTTTCAGAGATAACCCTCCTCCTCTCACCGCCCCCAAAGTAAATACTAAAGACCCTTCTTCTTTTAATATGGTGTAACGTGAAGCTCAGCATCTGCCCGTCAATCTGCAACAGATGCTCAATAATCCTTCATGGCTTGTGCATTCGTCCCAATATTTCAGTTAGATTTTTTGAATCATATATCAGTGGAGGCCTTGCAATGAGCTCTTCTTGTCCCTCATCTGTTTTTTATTCTATCACTCACTGCGTTTACATGCAGAGCTTAATCGGAGTAGGCAATAATTTGGTTTTCTCGTCCAATCGGATTTCTCACCTTGTCCCCGAATTATTGACGAGAACATGTCCTCCTTCCAACACCAGGGGGTGGTGTGAGTCTTTTCAGCTGGTCAGCTGCTTCCGGTTGACCTATTACGTCACCACGTTACCATCGTTTTATACAAACTGGCTAGCTGTGCAGAATACCGCGTCGTTGCAAACCAGTTTGCAGTGCGCAAATCCAGTTAAAAAGTTTGTGTACAGGTTTTGCAAAGGAACGGTGTCTTCAGTTATACACGCGCTCATTAAAGTGCCGACCGTGGAGGAAGCTTGTGCCACTGCAGGCGGTTCCAGCAGAAGTTCGGCTTACCACAAATCATGGGATGCATCGACGGAACACATATACCAGTTTTGCCGCCTAGTGATGGATATAAAGACTTTGTTAATAGAAAAGGTTGGCCCTCTTATGTTCTTCAGGCCGTGGTGGACGATACATACCGGTGAGTTAGCCAAAATACCATTAGCTTGTTTGTTCGTGCTGTTTTTAGCTTCATGTGTGTTTATGCTAATATTTGCATTCAATTCCTAGTTTTTGGAACATCGACTGCAAGATGCCTGGATGTGCACACGACGCAAATGTCCTCAGACAGTTGACGTTATTTAGCCGAGCCGTGTCTTTTTTTTTGTTAGCCATAGTGTAAATGACGTGTGTTTTGAACAGTGAATTTACCAAAATAAAAACAAATCAGAAAAACATCTTTTTGGTGTCAGTGGTCCCAGTCTCCTCCTCTCTCCAAAAGTGAACATTCTTATTCGCGTTTGCCATGTCGTTTCTCCGGTTTTTCGCGCCGTCTGTTTTGTTAGACGATATAGTTCCGGGGTCATGAGTCGCGAGAGGGAGGAGAGATAGGTCATTGGGGCTTGACGCATGTGCACACGCATTGTCCAGTTAATAGTCCGACTAAAGCGTATCCATGGCAGAGAAATTGGAATTCCAACTGCATTATCTGGGTGTCTCAGTCGGAGTTCTCAAACTCCGATCATAATTGGACTAAGGTGTTTGTGCCATGTAAACGCACTGACTGTCTTCACCCTGATTAGCTCCAACCTTTGCACTGTTAACCTGCTTTCCTTTGTTATTCGAATAGTCAGCATGCCAGCCAAGCAGCTCCTTTCTTTGTCTTGTCCTTATGTCTTCTCGATGATGGCGATGCATCAGTCATGTCTCTGGTGTCAGCACCGCTGCTATTTCTTCACATCTTGAGGATGAAAAAAGAAGAAATCTAGAGTAATCTAGAGTGCTCTGTCCAACTTGCCAGTTCATACAGAACAATGTCGCTTCTCACCTGGAGTGGAATTGGAGCTCGTAGTTACTTCCTGGAGGCTCCAAACATCTTCACAAGTCCACACAAAGTTTCTCAAACGCAAGTTCCATGACTCCAAATGAACCCATAACTGATGCTAGCTGCTGCACGGCCAACTGCTTGCTATGCTGTGTAAATCAGAGCTCCAACATTAAAGTATTTTATGTCTCTTTTATGTTGGCCCCGCCCACTCAAATCTAATTAATGCGCTTTCGGAGAGGGGGCGGGGGTGGCGGTGTATCCGTCCACCTCACCTGGTATAGCAACGTGGTCTGCAGGTGGCGGTAATATAACACTCCACTGCCACCTGCTGCTCAACCCCACAGAAGAGGAACAACATCCTTGACTGGTTGTCACCCAAGGTTGTGTTGAACTAGATGGAGTGCAACTGGTGGACACAAATATTGCTCTATGGTAACTATTCAAAGGCGGGTGGTTGCAAACTGAAACCCTCTTTTGGCAAAAAAAAAAAAAAAGTTTGGGCACATTGCAGCTAACATTCAATGTTAATGATAAAGGAAATTAATAACCCAATTATTGGACAGTAGATGTTCAATTTCAAGGTTGGAATACAAAACTGAGGAGAAGGTTTAGATCAAATCTAGTTATCATCAACTTCTAACATGTATTTGCGGTGTTGATTACACCTTTTGTCTCCTTGTCCGTCTTTCCATCTTGCGTTCAACAAGAATTACCGTGAAAACAATGGGGGACAGAGCTCTTCGACTTACACCTGGTCATGGGAAGAGGATTCGCAGGACTCCCTGGGAGTTCTGTCCTCCCCGTCCTCAAACTACTACGTCCAGGCCTTTCTTGGCGAGGGTTGTTTTGGACAAGTTGTCAAGTGCCTGAAGGTATCAACAGGGGAAATGGTAGCCGTGAAGATGATTAAGGAGAACTGCATGACGCCTGAAGCCCGCAACGAGGTAAAATTCACAAGAGCCCTCTGCACATTCACCAAAGGCACCAGATGGTGAGCTGTTTTGTTACCACCAGATGGCCATGCTGGAGTACCTGAGAAAGTTTGATGCGGACAGGTTTAACTTTGTGAAGTCCAACGACGGATTTATTGACCATGACATTGTTTGCTTTGATCTGGAGATGCTGGAGCTGAGTCTGGTAGAATTCATTGAGCTTAAACCCACCAAGTGTCTGTCTGTGAAGGAGATACGACCCATTCTGCAACAGGTTTGCCAACATGTTAAGAGTTGGAAATTGCATCGCATAAAATGTTTTCCCATCTTGTCACACAAAGCAAACTTAAACTGAGCTCATGCGTGACTTATGTATGCATAAATAACTTTTGTATAATGTCTTCAGATGGCCACAACTTTAGAGTTCTTAAGCAACCATGGAATAGTCCACACAGACATCAAGCCTGACAACATCATGCTTGTGGACCTGGTGAACCAGCCACTGAGGGTCAAAATGATTGACTTTGGTTTAGCCCGTCATGTGTCACAAGCCCAGTGGGGCTCCTTCCTCCAGCCCCTTTGTTACAGGTTAGTGGCTCAAGTTTTTTGTATATATTTGAGAAATGTGATACTCACATTTAATTTCTCTTCCATAAAAGGGCTCCCGAGGTCATCCTGGGAATTCCCTACACCACAGCCATCGACATGTGGTCCTTGGGCTGCGTAGTTGCCGAGTTGTTTTTGGGGCGCGTGCTCTACCGCGGTAGCTGTGAATACCATATGGTAAGTCTTGTACTTGTCAACTACAGTGTGCCCAGATAGAGTGTTAAACTTCATATATTTCTCTAATATTGACTCTCTGCCCGGGAGCAGCTACGAAACATGGTGACTACTCAGGGTCAGCTTCCACAGAAGCTTCTCAACCACGGGCTCAAGACAAAGTGGTTTTTCCGCAAGGAGAGGCGACACCGATCTCTCTGGAGATTAATGGTACAAAGGTTTTAGAGGACTTTTCATTCTCTAACTATCATGTCAGTGCCAATATAGTGTTATTTCTCTTCAGACACCTTTTGAATATGGACGCATTGCTGGGCAAAAAAATTCTTTCCACTCCTTTGCCGATATGATGACGGTATGCAGGCCTTTTTGTCATGTCAGATTTGTTGATTTGTCGCTGCTATTGCTTTGGTGAGCTCTCACTTATCTTGACTTAGTCTGATTCAGATGAGGCCAGTTTGTCACCTGTCAGAAGAGGACAATCGGGCGGAAATCAAAGACCGAATGAGCTTTGCTGATCTATTGAGTAAATTACTAGCACTGGATGTGGACCAAAGGATAAAACCCAGCGAGGTTCACAGGGATCCCTTCA
The DNA here is from genome assembly GCA_009823395.1 of Thamnaconus septentrionalis. Taxonomy (NCBI): domain Eukaryota; kingdom Metazoa; phylum Chordata; class Actinopteri; order Tetraodontiformes; family Monacanthidae; genus Thamnaconus; species Thamnaconus septentrionalis. The sequence goes on from CM020511.1 coordinate 21,708,119, forward strand.
TCACCATGAATGACCTTGCAAGAAGCTTCCCTGAAAGCTTCTAGTATGTCTCCATTCTACAATATATCTGCATAATAAGAATAGACTAACGTGAGATTAACAATTATTTTTCTTTTAGTCTAAAATCCTCATTTGAAATGATGGAGGTATGTTGGCGTCAAAGGTCAAAATCTGGCAGGAGTGGACAGGCGAGCCACAGGGATTCCGCCAGAAGCACAGGCTTGGAGCGTGTTTCCAACCTCGACCATCCAGCTTGGTTAGATTGCAGAGAGCATCCCCTCATTCAGGGCATTGCTTCGGACATTTGCAGTCGCTTATCAATTTACGGACACTGTAGTCTGCCAAAGGGCAAGCCGGCTAGCCTCTCATTTTACCCAGAGAGGAGCCAATCAAAACGGCGGTCTCATCCGTCTGTCAGCTCCAATCGATTTTACTCCTTGAGGGAAAACGGTGAATATTTGGAATCTAACGCGAGGTAAATGCTGCATGAGTTTGCTGACCCAATTTTCCTGATTCTTCATTAATGAACATAGAATCATTCAAACTGAATTTTGGTTCATGCAGAAACAATGAAAGCACTGTTCCAGAGATTATGATGGGAATGGACCGGGAGTTCCGCAAAAAGCTGAGAGGCAGGCTCAACCACAGCGGCACAGGACAGTCACCCCAGTATTTCAAAAGGGGTTTCATCAGCTCAGGGGTGCGTTTCTTCCAGATAACAAAGAACAAAAGGCCCCGGCATACTTTTAAGATATGGGCTTCATCTGAAGGTCCATCCAATGCAATTTGTTCCAAAGCACCTCTGACTCAGACATGGGATGACTGTGTAGCAGCTACTAGTTGGGCACAGTAGGTGTTTTTCTTTGTCTTTTTTTGGGGAAAAAATGTTTATGTGAATGTTTCGGTAAAAATATTATTGTTATTTTTATTTTATTATTATTATTATTACTATTACTTTTTTACAGCGGTTCAGGCCAAACATTGATGAATACCACCAGGAAAATAGGTATGGACACTGTCCAGACAGCTAGAGGTAAGTTAGGATTCATTTATAACCCATTCAAACATTCTAGGTTTTTTTTGCATAAACATAAGAGTCCGAGTTTATCTGATTTTATCTACTATCTTGACTCAGTGCTTTGTGGATTTTCTTTGGTATGCCCTTATGTTTAACTATTCTTGCCTTCCAGAGTTGCCAGAACACTTTAAAAAGACACTTTCTGGCACAACTCTCATGCAGACTGCACCTGGTCTTTGTACACCCACAACAACACAAGACACCTCAACCGCATCCCACTCTGGTTTAAGAAAGCAACTGGGCTCCACATTTCCAAGAGGAAGGGAAAGGATGGTTACCCTTCCCCTTTTCACGAAGCAGACCATTATCAAAGCAAATAGGCTAAAAACAGGACCAAATGAAGCGAATGTGACACATCGCCAATCAAGACAAAATCCAGGATGGTCATCTTCAGAGAGGATGACATGGAGGGACCCTTTGCTAATCTCAGAAGAGGCTGTGTTTGGAACAAGTGAACCCCAGATATTACTTAGTAGGGAAAGGACACAGGGCCGATTTGGGTGTCCACAATGTTTTTCCAGTAGTAGTGTGGAAAGTCTTCTGTCACTCAGGGATAATTTAAGACTGAGCCCACCTGAGCGCAATGACACAACAGCAAGTCAGTCCCACAATAGGCCACTTAGGAAGAGGACTTTTGAGGCTTTTAGCTTGTCACACTGTGTTCCAGGACAGCTTCCACACTCTTCACCAGCAAGGAAGAGGAGGAAGATGAACTTTCTTTACTACACTAAAGTAGCTCCCAGTCGAACAAGTCAGGCCCGAACAAGACCCCGTCGAAAAAGGACATGGGACACTTTTGTCTTGTCGCGCTACGTTCTAAGAAGGGTTCGTGATCGCTCATCACCAGCAAGAAAGAAAATGAAGATGAGCGTTGTTTATTCAACTCAGAACAATCAAGCTCGACAGTGTGATTCCAAAAGGAACTCTCTAAGGAAAAGAAAATGGCACACCTTTTTGGAATTGCACAATAAATCAAATGAGTGTCCCCGCTGCACATCGCCTAAAAGAAAGAAAATCAGGATGGGTTTTTTTCCATAATGGAGCATCACATTGTGGTTTAGAGACCTTCTTATTAGAAAAGATTATGACTTGGGAAACAAAGGATGGGACTGCTGCACCGACAGGTAGGCCCATACCTAACTCCTTCTAAACATATTGCAAACTATTGAGTATAAACTGGCTTATTTCATATTAATGCTTGCTGTCTTTAAATTTTGACACATTCGCACATGATTTCCATTTTTCTTTCTTTTAAGCGCAACCTCTATTGCACACTGCTGGCCAGTGGGACCAAAAGCTCTCTGACCATAATTACAGGTAGGTTTACTGTCTTGTCATTTAATCTGATTGCACATTCAGAGCTACATTTTCTAGATTTTAAGAAGTTACCTATACTGAAAAGCGATTAATCATCTGTAATGGTGCATCATAGTGGTATACCTAAGACTGTCTATATAATGGTGCACTCTAGGGATGTGAATCGCTAGGTACCTGACGATTCAATTCGATTACGGTTCAGAGGGCTACAATGCAATTAATCACAAGTCATCACAATATATATATATATATATATATCCAAAGCATGCAACATACCGTGGAACGACAAAGTCCCAATAGACTTTGTAACTGGCCTCGCCCTTTGTGACTGTATTGGCAGCTTTGTTCTGGTGTTGGGGATGGTTGTCTGGTTTGGAGCAACTGGAGGATTTACTGTCTTTTCCTCCAACTCCAGCTGCCAGCAGGCGATATGGTTCCTCATGTTCGTCGTGTTCCCACAATATTTGTTTGTAGCTTGACACAACTTAGAGTGTGACTTTTGTTGAGTTTCTTTTTCCCCTCAACCTCGTAAAACCCAAAATGCTGCCTAATGCTGGTTTTAAATCCCGAAGGAACCAACGTTTTCAGTTATCTTTAAGGCCATGTGTGTCGGTGTCTCGTCTCATGAATTGGTTTGGATCTGCATGCTCGTGCGTTAAGTGTGCGTCACCTTACATGGTCCGGTAGAACGCTGCAGTGCAGTCGCACATGAGTTCCGGCCTCATTAATTGTCCGATAATGAGGCCGCTAAAGCGGGACAATTTTTTCGTCAGCATCATTTCTGCACGACACACAACAGCGCAGCAATGGACAAAGTAGAGGTTGTTTCATACCTGCTGCAACCTTTATATTTTCACCAAAAGTAAACACGAGACAGATATAATGGGAAAATAGCATTTATTAAAGAACAATAGAAAAACAGACTGTAAACACGCCCAAAATAGAGCCTCCTACTTATTTGAAATAGCCTGTATGAGCTGCCCTAGCAAGCCAAGGAAGGCGTTGTTAAATGGCGCGGTGTTCGAGGCTTCCTCACGGCGAACAGCCACGTCCTCTCGACAAATCCGTATTTCCTCTCGCCTCAAGACCTCCTCGGATTCCCTAGCTTGCTGCGCCTCATGCAGGAGCAACTCGATTTGTTCCGAGCGTTGTGCCATTTGCCACTCATCGTTTTCGCGAATATGGTTAAACACACCCGTGACGTCGAGGGCATGCCTGTTCGCCCGCCCCTCCCCAAAAGACAAAAAAACATGTATTGAAATAGCTGCGTTCAAAAAATGTACACGCATATAAATGTATTCGTACAACATCAATAGTAGCTACTCGTAATCACGGTCAAATGTACCTGACACAGAGCGCTGCGAAGAAGGAGTTGGCGTCGATGTCCGCTCCGACAGGGGACATCGACGAGAACACTGAGCCAATCAGTGCCCTGCTCGTCGCTACGTCACCACTAAACTCGCTTCGACTCGCTTGGCCCCTCAACGATAGAGCTACCAAAACAGCACCCCCTACAACTGTGTAGCGGCCAGTGCAAACACCCTAACACCGTACCGTGGCGAGGTGAGGCGAGGCGAGGCAATGAAAACACATCCAAAGAAAGCGGTGCTAGCTGTGAGTCTCAGGTAGCCCACAGACGTAGACAGCTGATAGATAGCGCTCACTACAAGAGTATATTCGCTGTGGTAGATGTAGGCTTTGACAGTAAAATTGCCAGTAATATTTTGTGCACATTGGTGAATATCTGACCAATGTGGCGGTAGCACAGCACATCTGTAGCTGTTTGGTGAGGAAACTTGTTAAATTGAAGAGCAGTACAGACATTGCACCGGTGTTGTATTGCGCTCCAGTTGTTTGTCCAGTTGCATCCCCGTCAATAATTTGATTTTCTCAGCTGCATGTATACGGGGAGAAGGAGAGAAGTCCGATTAGATGAGAAAACCAAATAATGAGCTTAGTCCGATTAAGCCTGTAAGTGTAGTCAGTGATCTTCATGTGAATTTTAGTTCTTAGCAAGTATTGCTTGGACTTCCAGATGGATTGGAGCCTAACAAAAATACTGTGAGCCTTCACTAGCCTTGCTCTGATGTCCTTTTGTGTTGTGTTCTCTTTACTGACAAGACTTCCTAAGTACGTGAACTCTTCAGCATAGTCTAGTCTAGTGTGCCTGTTCACAGTGACTGGTGCACCTGGGGTCGCACAAAAGCACATCACTTGTGTTTTAGCTGTGTTGATGTTCAAGCCTGTTTGTTTGGCGAACTTGTTAAGTATGTCCGTTTTCTCCTGCAGGTGAGTATGGTTTAAGGACAGCACCGCAAGGTAATCGGCAAAGTCCAGGGCCCTCATGTACCAAAACGAACGTGACGTTCATCCTAAAACCTGATGTACATTCAAATTCAGAAAACTACGTTAGACCAAAAAAATCCAGATGTTCAAAATGTCAATGCACGAATTCATGCACGTTTCCTTTGTACATCCCAATGCGCCCCACTCCTCCGTCGGAACACCTCCTTATGTGCATATCTATCGAAATTAACTTTACAGCTTGGAATTTCTTTCATTCTACAATGAAAGAAATTCCAAGTCTGCAGTGTTATTGACAATGTTTTTCAAGGAAAGCTACGGTCAAATCAGGGCGATTAAACAAAAGCATATTAGAATCGACATTATATGCATTATGTGCATTATGTGAGTCATTTTACACGTCACCAACATGGATCATAAATGCCACAGAGCGCCGGCAAAAATCAAGTCGCTAAACATTATGCACATCTTTTATTGACGTACTTACTAAACACACAAAGACACTTGGCTTAAAAAAATAAAAAAAATAAAATTAAAACCGCAGGCAATGAATGACAGTCCGAAGAGATGAGACACATGATGTCGTCCAGGGAGTTTTTATTGTTTTTTATTTATTTTTAAAGGAAGAATAACATTGTAAATATTTTTCAAATAAACCTAACAGCTACCCAAGATTAATTACTTCCAGCTTTTGTTATCATAAAATGCTGAAAGACAACGGGCAACAACAAGCTCCTCTTTGTTCATCGACAAAATGTTGGCAGAAAAACATGGAAAATGGCTTTACAAATTTTCAGGCAGTAATATAAAATCAAATGCAAATAAAATATAACAAAAAAATTGAAAAGTCAAAAGAATTGAAAAAAGTTTGGCCAGTATTTAACTCTTCACGTAGCCTTCTTGTTTTGTGAGGGGATTCATCGAGATAGTTAATTCACTTTTTAGTCACCAAAGAGTCAACCATCGAGCACCATGCAGCTTGAGACTGGCTTCACTCAATTGTGCGCTGAACCAGCCCTCACCGCAATAACAGCTACATGCATGCACCACTGATGATCTATATTGATGAAATTAAATACTTGCCGTTGACTTTTGTTTTTCTTCATGTGATGATGCCTTTATGGCAATGTGTGTGCAGTCGATAGCTCCGATACGTTTGGAAATCATCCTCTCGCTGCAAATTGTGCTTTAATGTTCCTCATCAACTGACCTGGTTTGACCTGGTTGACACGTGGATGATTCCGTACCAGGGTTGACTGGCACAGCTCCGATCGGTCTGCCAGCTCTCTGTGGAAGGTCCCTATTGCAGGAATCCCAGCATGGTCAGCAGTTGTTGGCTCCACGGCTCCTTGTCGCATGGTGCTCTGAACGTCTGCGGCTCGGAGCAGAGATCCAAAAGAACCGCCCTTCAGAATCTGGCACAGTTTAGTAGGTCCGGATGGTCTCGTATAATTCTGTGGTGGCGAACTGCTCTATTTACAGTGGCTTGCAAAAGTATTCATACCCCTTGAACTTTTCCACATTTTGTCACGTTACGACCACAAACATAAATATATTTTATTGGAATTTCATGTGAAAGACCAACACAAAGTGGCATACAATTGTGAAGCAGAAAGAAAATTATACATGATTTTATTTCTTTTAATAAATGAAAAACGGAAAACTGTGATGTGCAAAAGTATTCAGCCCCCTTTTCTCTGACCCTGTCCACAGGACAACTATTAGTTGTGCACTGCACAAATCTGGCCTTGATGGAAGAGTGGCAAGAAGAAAGCCATTGTTAAAAGAAAACCACTTGAAGTCCTGTTTGCAGTTTGCCAGAAGCCATGTGAGGGACACAGCAAACATGTGGAAGAAGGTGCTCTGGTCAGATGAGACCAAAATTGAACTTTTTGGCCTAAATGCAAAACGCTGTGTGGCGGAAAATTAACACCGCACATCACTCTGAACACACCATCCCCACTGTCAAACATGGTGGTGGCAGCATCATGCTCTTGGGATGCTTCTCTTCAGCAGGGACAGGGAAGATGGTCAGAGTTGATGGGAAGATAGATGGAGCCAAATACAGGGCAATCTTGGAAGAAAACCTGTCGGAGTCTGCAAAAGACTTGAGACTGGGGCAGAGATTCACCTTCCAGCAGGACAACGACCATAAACATAAAGCCAGGGCTTTAAATCTGAAATTTGTATTTCACTTTGTGTTTTATTGCTTTCACATAAAATTCCAATAAAAGGAAAAGTTCACTTCTTAAGAGGCCTGTGCTGAAGGTATTAAGGTTGGCTTTCAGTATCTCTGCATGTATAGCGTCAACACCAGTGGCTTTCCCACCTTTCATTGCTTTGATGGCAAGCTTTACCTCTTTATTAGTTGGAGGACTGGTGTCAAAGTTGAGGACATGTTCTGCTGGTGGAGGGTTAGCAGGGTCATCTGGCGCTGGGCAGTTGAGTACCTCCCGAAAATGTTGAGCCCATCTCGCAGTGGTGGAAAAGCTGCCTGTCACTGCCATCCTGGGGTGGGTTTCACCGGTGCTGCTTGACGTGCTGCTGGAGGCCAAAGACAGTGACTGCAGTAAGGGGTTGTCCAGTCAGGTGCTCACCCGCGCCCAGGCCAAAGCAGGGGTGACATCTGACTCACAGCATGAGCCCTGCAAAGGGGGGATGGTACTCTCGAGTCCTTATTCACCAAAGCGGTTGGGGGTCTGGATATGGCAAAGGGGGAAAAAGACTGTTCTATTATTGACAGTGACATCCTGTATACGCTGGCTGACGGGGTCAAGCGCCTTGTGTGCAGGACCTATCCCACCTGCCAGAAAACTGTGCCTACCTCTACCCATCATATCCACCCCATTAGGCATATAGCCATAGACATTGTTGGCCTATTGGTGCGAAGCAGTAGAGGGCACCAGTACATTCTGGTGGTCTGTGATTACGCCACACGGTTTTCCCAAAGCTTTCCCCTTGTCTACTTTCACTGTCTTGTTCAACTGTTTTCCAGGGTTGGTGTTCTGGACGAGATCATCACAGACCAGGGGACAAACTTCACCTAAGCTCCTGCAGCTCTTCCATCGAAAGTTGGGTATTATGGCGATCAAGACCACTCTGTACCACCCTCAGATGGACGGCTTTGTCAAACGGTTCAACCAAACCCTGAAGAAGATGCTGCAGAAGTTTGTGGCCGACACCGGATGGGACTGTGAGCAATGGTTGCCTTTCCTGCTGTTTGCCTACCGGGAGGTCCCTCAAGCTTCCACTGGTTTCTCCCTGTTTGAGCTGCTGTATAGCTGGGATGTCCAGGGGCCACTCGACCTGCTACTAAAGACCTGGGAGGCTCTGGCAACCGGCTTTTTGATGGTCTCCCAGTCGTTTTTATCTAGGTCTTATGCAGGGTTAGCCATAGCATTAAATCAATTCCTCACCTCCAATAAGAACTCCCTGTTGGTTTTGAGGCATTTCAACTTGGCTGCATCGAGATGTTTCCTATGCTGGCTCTGCTTGGTTACTTTTCTTAGTTACAGCTTGATGATCACTATTACAAGGTAGTGGTTACTGTTGGCATCGGCTCCATGACAAACTCTGATGTCCTGAAGTGACCTGCGCCACTTTCCATTTATCATCATATGGTCAATATGATTGATGGTGGAACCATCAGGTGACTTCCATGTGAGCTTGTTGATTGTTCTGAGGAAAGATGATACCCGCGATGACACAATTGTTGTTAAGGCAGAAGTCAACAAGGCGCTCGCCATTGTCATTCATCACACAGCACCCATGCCTTCCCATAGCTCTCTCACAATTAGAATTATCAGGTCCCACCTTGGCATTAAGGTCTCCCATGACCAGAAGCATATCATGCTGGGGAACTTTGGAAACGGCATGCTTTAACTCCAGTCATCTTTATCGTTCTCCTCTGCTTTGTTAGTTGGTGTGTAGCACTGGATGATGATGAGCTTGCAGTGCTTGGAATTGTAGCAGACTCTGATAAGCCTGTCACAGAGGGGTTCCCACTCTAAGAAGGTGTTGGCCTTCTCCTTTGATGATCATCATGCCCTGAGTAGAGAATAACTGTACCATCGCTTATAGTTTGGCATCCAGAGAAGAATGTCCAGTCTGTATCTTTTTATTTTGCTGATGATCTGCGCTGGTTTAGATGTCTCAAACATAGTGCGGACATTCCATGCACCTAGGCAGATGTTAGCTTTGGGTCCGAGCAGACTAGCTTTCGCTCTCTTGACTTCCTGCTGGAGGCTTTCATCATGAGAGGTTATGCTGCCACTTGGTTGGCTCCAGTCTGCTGCTAGTTCAGTGTCGGTAATATTTGTTTAAGTTTCCGTAACAAGGATGGTTTTTACTAAGGCTGCAACAACTAATCGATAAAATCGATACAAATCGATAAACAAATTAGTTGGCAACGAATTTCATTATCGATTATATTCGCAGGATTTTGAGGACGCTAAAATGTGGCTTGTGGTTGCTAAATTAGGAGCACATGAGCCAGCTCTCTTCCCGCAGGTTACTATGAGAGCTGCACATGCTCACTAGCGACCACACTGCGTTGAATAATGGTGGCATCCACCTCAGTACCGTCTCGAGAAAGACCAAAAACTTCAAAAAGCTGGGAGTATTTCTCTTTAGATAAATCAAAACAAATAGTCACTTACAAACACTGTGTAGCGGCCAAAATGTTGTTGTTTTTATCTGAGCCAGTGAGACAGTTGTTGTTACACTCTTTATGCTGTGGGTGTTGCTGTGTTCCGGTATTGTTTTTGGTTTAGGGGTATAAAGGTAGCCATGTCACTATTGTCGTCAGGTGTGTTGTTGACCGGAAGAGCAAATGGTTTTGACCGCTCTGCCGCGAAATGTTTGTTTTGTCTGCTTGGGAAAATGGAACTGGAATAAAAGTGGAAAGCCTTCTTTCATCGCAAAAGAGGTTTAAGGATCGTTTTTTCCGGAGCAATATATAGCAACACTAGCGGGCGCGTCAGCCAGGTAATTTAAGGGTCAAGCATCGAAGAAGCAAAGCACTAGGCTTTGCTCCAACACACTGCAAGGCAGACTTTGCTTGGCACGGGAGCACGACCACAGTGAGAGAACATTTGTTGAGAAAGCACGTCGGAGTGTTGGAGTCAGGGGAAGACTCGCCATGGTAAATTCAGCCTGCAAAATGCACATAAAAGTAAAGTCATTTGACTGCGTGCAAGATGAACTACAACAGTGTTTCTCAAAGCGTCTCCATTTTGTTAAACACAAAAACTTTTGTTACATTTCGTTGTCCGTGCAAGCTGCCAGAAGGGCTGCACAGCTGTCACAATGTAAGCGGGCGGTATTTTTGCTTTCCTTCGTCAAACTCATCAAATACACAATCCAACGCTCTTGTGGACAATATATACCAACCATTCACTACGCTATTTAATAAAAGTGAAATGTTAAAAGACGGAGTTGTTTTAGAGGTAAATGCAAAGCCGTAATTCCATTCAAAACATGGCTGCTTGGGCAAGGAAGTTTTGCTCGTCATAACGTTCCAATATTAGATTTTTTTTTTATTGCGTGGTGGATGTGCAGGTTATAACGTTTAAACAAAAGCATTTTAGAGTAACTGGATTGTGTGTTTGAAGTTTGTTGAGGGAAAGCAAAAATATTTGCTGCTTCTATTGCGTCAGCTGCATACAACTCCCCAGATCTAACAACAGATTGCACCGACAACTCAGGGTAACAGACTTTTTTTTTGTAAAACTTTAGGAATAATGGCAATAGGCGAATTTAATAAAATGTTGAACTATCCCTATAGCTCTGACAAAAGACAATGTTGTATACTGTCAAAGTTAGGGAGGAGGGGGATCTTGAAATGTAAATGTTGTAGAGAACCACTGGTCAACAGTATTATGTTTTTTATTGTAAATTAAAACGTGAATAATAATAATAATAATAATAATAATAATAATAATAATAATAATAATTGCAAATTTAACTTTGACATCTTAAAATTTAGCTTATTTGTATCAGAAGCTATATTGTCTTTATTGTTGGTTAGAATATGCCTAAACAACTTAAAGCTAAATTGTTAAGGTAACTGCAAAAAAGGCTCTTATCCAATTAATTGATTAATCGTTTAAATAATCGCCCGATTAATCGATTTTGAAAATAATCGTTAGTTGCAGCCCTAGTTTTAACAGGGTGGGGTTGTTGGCCCCACGCCCAACCCCCAACATGGAGGGCAAGGTGCTGATTTTTGTCTGGACTCTACCCAGAATACCTGCCCGTCATGGTTGGACCTGCTTGGGACTGAGCCCCTGCCAGTGTAGCTACCCGGGTCATGGAGACACACAAGCTTCCCCACCATGACAACGTAAAGAGCACAAGGAAAGGGCAGAGGGATATAGGATAGGATTGTTTTTTTCATGTCACTGTGACATTAGATAACCAAGACCTGATGTGTGAGCACTGTATCTCCAGACGGCAGCTTAATATTGCGGGGAGACATGGGGGAAATGGGGAGGGGTCTGATGTGACGCGTGGGGACAAACAGTTTATTTCTGCTCTGGTTAGCAAACACAGCAGGCTTCAGCCTCTGCTCCCAAGAATAGAGAGCAAAACAAAACAAAAAGAAACCAAGGAATTAACTGTTGATGAATCCATGTTTCTTACTGTTCCTGTACTGTACTGTACTGTACTGTACTGAAACATGGCTATAATTTAGTGTGCTACAAGGAAACGTCTGATTTTTTAATAACCAAACTGTACTAATTTGCCTTGATTGTCATCTTTAGTGTTACCTGCCAGAGATGAGAGATCTGATCCTAAGCTGCTCACAGATGTTTTTTATCGGTTATAAAAATGCTCTCATGTCAGATTTCATGTTCAGCAGATGGATTTGTTGCCCTCAGACATCTGGCCTCCATACAAGCGGTGAAAAGTGAACTCTCAATTACGCTGTGAGGCCGAAAACTGCTCCAGTTTGTTAGCAGAGGTCAGCTAATTAAACCCCGTACATTTATCCTGCACATAAAGAAAAAAAAAAAAAATGGGTCATGAAATATCTCCAGGAACTACTGCCGCTGCGGCTGGACAACGATGCGGTTCAGAGATGCTGCAGCTTCTGAAAAAAACGTCTGTTGTGAGAGAACTTCAGCTGTGCTCTTGCTTTGGTCAAGACGATGCAGATGCTGGAGGCTTGCTGGGTCAACCTCAAGAGGTCGCTATTTACCCCTGTTGAAATTTGATGGAAAAACACCAAATTTAGAAAACAAACAACGAGTAGCGTGCACGCTAATCATTGCTGTTGTTTGTTAAAGAAATCTATTTACATCATGCTGTAAATAGATTTCTTTATTCTTATCCATCATAACGGTAACATTTTCATTTCCATGACGATGGTGCATCTGTGACCAAATCTGGACTTATGTCATTCTGGAAAGGCCTGTAAGAGAGACAAAGGCATGACTTCATTTCAGAGGTGATCCACGAGGGATTAAAGGATTCCTAATCCATGTGTTGATGAGCGCAGAGCCTCCTGCCACCTTTTCTTTTTTTTTTTGAATAAGACAAAGTAGTTTGTCTGGTCACAACAGCAACAGCACCAGCGGATCTTCACGAGGAGATGATGGACCAGTTGCCTGCGACGTGATGAGTTTGACAGCATGAATAAAGAAAGCCTGTTAAAAACTATTCGGAGGGCTTTTTTCTCAGATTTTTTTCCTGTTGATCCCCAGAAGTGAAGGCAGTGGCTGAATGGTAAACTGCAGCAGGTCTGTCCTTTGGTTTCCTAATGTACAAATAAACAGGCAGCTCAGCCGCATCACAGATTTTATGCCTGTTGTGTCATTCGAGTGCGACTGTCTTGAAAAGCTCCACGTCTGAACCTCGCCAGAGCTTCTATGTGGCCTCTGGACACACGTGGCGTCCAGCATACAGTATTTGGGAAACCAAATACTGTCTGTCAGGTTGAGGTACATTCGTCTCCCTCTTCTGAAAGACTGAGGGCTAGAGTGACACATGGAAATCTTCTTGAGCATCCAGATACTTAGGAAAAAAAACCAAACTGTGGACAGACTAAACATGGCTGTACACTTTTATTACTTAAGTATTGATTTGGAGTTGTGAGGTTGGCAGAGGAAGGCAGGACGACGTGGTGACAAAATTAGATTTATCTTTTTATTGTTATTATTAATGATTATTATTATTGTTAACATACTGGCAGGTGTTCCTCCAGTCGACAGAAAAGAGGAAGCCTGTGTGAATGATGCCGTTCTCAGTCAGATGAGAGACAGAGATATTGTGCCAATACAAGCCAGTGGTGGTGATAAATATTAATAAAGGACAGGTGCTTCTGCACTTTTGCTTATTAAGTTTCTGGGAAACTCACTACATATATATATGTATATATATATATATATATATATATATATATATATATATATATATATATATATATATATATATATATATATATGTATATATATATATATATATATATATATATATATATATATATATATATATATATATATATATATATATATATATATATATATATATATATATATATATATATATATATATATATATATATATATATATATATATATATATATATATATATATATATATTTATACACACATATATATTAGGCGTGCTGTTTGTGCCAGAGTGACTGACACAAACATGTTGGCTGATTTGCGACAAATGTATATTTTCAAATCAATATTTTCAATATATAAACGCTGGCCAAAGAAAATGTCTCTGTCTCTTTGACCTACATTCAACAAGCCAGTGACAAGCAATTTTTATTTGTCTAAACATTTTTTTCTTTTGACAAGAAAAAAAAAAATCTAAATCTGTAATTTTGTTTGTTTTTTTTAGTTGTTGTTCACTTTTCAACACAATCACACACACACACACACACACACACACACAGCATCTCCTGTTGCTCTTTGTGTGGGTGTGGAAGAATGCCCCCCCCTCCCCCCTCTCTGTCACCCCACCATTACCCCTGAGGCCCTGGGGTATTCATCACCCAGTACTCCCCCCACCTTTCACCCAGACACCCCTACTACCTCCTCCCCCTACTCCCCCACTACTCCCCCCTTTTGTTTGCTTCTCCGTGTCACACCATGAAACAAAGCTGGTTGTTTTGACGGCATCAAACACCACATGATTTTTTTTTTTACGTAATCCCACTCTGCTTCACGTGCACACACACACACACACACACACACACACACACACACACACTGTCTCTTTGGAAAAGAGACAGATTTGCCATTGAGAGGAGGAATAAAAAGCGTCCAGGGCAGAGCGCACACTCCCATTGCGACTCAACACTTTCAGATGAATAGCAAGTAACTGAAAGCCACGGGGGAAACAGGGGGAGGGAGACCATGGGAGTGAAGGGTGGAGGGAGAGGGAGGGATAGGGATAGGGCAGGAAGATGTGGTACGAAAAGGCTTGGGAAAAAAAAAAAAAAAAAACAAAGGAGGAGGAAGGAAGTCAAGAGGAAAAGATCGAAGACCAGGAGGGAAAAGGAGAGTTGAGAGTGAGAGAGAAACTGGGAAGGTCCAAAAGAAGGGAGGTAAAGAGTGAAGGAGTGAGAGGGGACGTGGTGCTGCAGGGCAGGTTGATGGTGTCTGTGGCTGTTTGACTTGATTATTGAGTCGTGATGTTTAATCTGCACTGATGAGTTTTCCAGAGCTTTCACAGGAGAGGCGGCAACATGGGGGACAGAACAGAACTTATTAGATTTGCACTTCGCTTCTGTCAACACAGAGGATGCAGCTGGAGTTTGACCACAGATGAGAAACCTGTTGTTGTTGTTGTCGTCCAGCAGCGGTTCCCCACAGCACCAGTGAATTAGTTTTTCCTGCTGCACCTCCTCCGTCATTCCACTGTAGAATCTTCGCTCTGGAAGAAATCAGGAAAGATTGCTCGGAAAAGGGCTGCTTGCCTCGTAGAGAGGAGGAGGAGGAATCACATGACGGAAATATAAGCTTCGGATGGATTTTAGAGCGCTGCCGTGAAGCGGTGTTGAAAATATACAAGTATTTAGAGGGAAACAAAAATATTGGTCTTCTGAGAAAAAATATTGGAGGTCGTTGGGATGAAGATGAGCTTCCAGAGGGAGTAAAGGAAGGAAGGGTGGTGGGGAGGTGGTGTGCAGGAAAATAAAACAGGGAGGGATGGAGAACAGGAAAAAACGGAACCAGGGTACAGAGTGAAATTGCATCGAAAAAGGTGACGGAAGCGGTGAAGGTGAGAAGGAAACGCAGGTGAGGCAGCTGGAGGAAGGAAGTGGGAGGAGAAAAGTCTCTGTTGGAAAACTGGCAGGAAGAAAATAGAGAAGTTTGGGGTCAGAGGTGGAGGATGGAGAGGAGAGGAGAGGAGGAGGAGGAGGGAGGGAGGGGGGGTTCACCAAGTCCCCTCCTCCTGCCCCCCCCTTCCCCCGCCGTCCTCCCACCACACAGTGTCCGGCGCACCGATTCCTTCCCAGTCAAACCAAACCAAGGCACGGCGTGCGTCTGCGCGCGCGCACCCCCCCACCAATCCCAACAAACGCAGCCCACCCTCATCCTCACCCAGCATAACCACAGCCTCTCCAGCTCCAGCAGCAGCAGCAGCAGCAGCCCACCGCCACCGCCGCCGCCACCACCACCACCACATCCACCCCCACCGCAGGCAGATGGAGCCCTAGCCGCCCTCCCCAGCGCCCTGCGGAGCCCAGCGTGTGCGAGAGAGCGAGCGGCTATGGAGGAGCAGCGCGGCCGGGCTGTAGTCTAGACCGTAGCGACACGAGCCGGAGCTTCCTCTCCTCTCCTCTCCTCTCCTCACACACACACACACACACACACACACACACACACACACACACACACACACACACACACACACACAGACTGAGACACTCGGCGCTATTCCCCGCCTCAGCCAAAAGCGTCCGGGAGAAAGAAGGATTCCTCCGCCCCCTCTTCTTCTTCTTCTACTACTTCTTCTTGATCTTCAGTTTTCTGCACGTGCCCCCGGTCTGAGAGCCTGTCACCGAGGATGCAGCGGAAGGGGTCGAGACTCGCGCTGCTGTCGTGCATCCTGGCTCTGCACTTGATCCCGCAGCCTGTGTACGGTAAGACCGACCGACCGACACAATGCCACCACCACCGCCTCCTCCTCCAGCTGCAGCACCACTGACCTCGCGCTCTGCACCTTCACACGCGACGACTAAACGCGCGCGTTTTTCGTTTTTTACGAAACAAAACAAAAAAAAACCGCGTCCCCCTCGCGTTCCTTTCTTGCCCCCAAAAGGAGGTCAGTGAGCCTCGGATTGTAGGTTAGCGGGCTCCCCGCACTCAGCTGGCCACTGCATCAGTAAAAACTTTTTCTCTTTTGTTGCTCGCTGACCTCATTCTCAACCATTTCATCTTCAGTAAACCACAAAAGATGAAAATGTCCGATTTTTTCCTTAGGGGGAGAGGGGCTGGGGGGAGGCGGGGTAACTCATTTCTGAACACCAAATATCAGCCAGTGTCTGCTGTTGTTGATGTCAAGAAAGGATTTTTTTTTTTTTTGTCTCCCTCGTTTTGTTGGATGAATAATTCTGTTTCGAACATCGTGTTCCTGCGGGGATGTCACACGCCACAGAAGAGGGAATCAAGCCGAAATTAGGTCACATTAAAGACACGAGTGGGGATGCGGCCACGCACCGCTGCAAGAGGACAAAAAAAAAGGAATAAGAAATAAAAAATTCCAGTTAATGATGAACTATATTTAATATATAATTGCTAATAAGATTGTGCAGAAGGTTTGAAAAAAATAAATAAATATATATATATATATACACAATTTAATTCCGTCTGGGCCTTCCTGTGTGTGACAGAGACGGCTTCTGCAGGAGAAGCAGGTCAGGAAACGAGCTGCTGCAATATTTCGGGCGAACAAGGACAGCAGAATTATTTCAGATAAAGAGAGAGAGAGAGAGAAAAAAATGAGACACGTGTGACAGCGTCCAGCCGATGCAGTAAAGCTCGGTCCCCGGCGGCGCACTGGCTCTGCCGCCACACAAAGGCGAGGATTAGAGCTGGAGGGGGGAGTGAGGGGAAGGTGGAAGGAGGGGTGAGATGATGAATAATTCATGCAGGGATGTGGACGGACATTCTGATACACAGGGAACCAAGGGAGGAAAAAAAAAGAGGAAAAAAAATCAGAAATCGAGGTTCTCTGTGTGTTTTGTCCCTTTCCCCCGCATTTTTTTAAATTTTATTTTTTTTAATTTTTTTTTTTGCGTGTCTAAGAGTCACTGCGCGCTCCCGGCGGCGCGCTGTCAGATTTAATGATGCAGGAGCGCGCGCGCGCGATCGCGCGACACGGAGCCAGTGTGGCGTTATAATCCAATATATAATCTGGTTGATTCCTGTCATGGCTTTCTGGCAGCAGCGGTGTGCAGACAACCCCCGAAAAAAGTGTCACTCTTAGGGGTTTTTTTTGTTTTGTTGTGAAGATGCGTCTGGAAACACAACCAGGCGACTATTAGCTGCACATCTGCGCCACATATTTAATGCAACATGCTGCCAAATGATCTTCCTTCAGGCTGTTTGTTAGAAAAAGAAAAGGGATGACTTGAACTGTCCTGCTACCAAACAAACCAAACCCTACTAAGCACCCGTAAAGATCTAGCAGGTTACATTTTCTGCTCAGTGGTGGAACACCAGGCCTGAGGCTACATGATGCGCCGTCAACCTACAGCCAGTAGCCATTCAGGAATTTTAGCTTAGCATTGAGACATCTGGCACTGACCAAACGGCCGTTTGTCTTGATATTGAAATAATTTCATTATATGCTCATAAAAAAAATGACATTAAGAGTGATAATAAAACACGTTTAATATGTGGTGGCTTTTTTTTAGTATCAAAACTGGGAACGGAAATGAGCTAGCTCAGTGCAAAGGTTGGCTAATGCCTGCCTTCATCTCGCAACTCGTCACGTCTGTCTGGAATCCTTACCGAAACTTCAACATACTGATTGACAATATGAGCAAACAATTGCTCATATTGTCAATATGGGTAATTAAAAAAATGTGGCGGTTAAGTTTGACTTTGTTTGAAGTTCATGTTAACCATTAAACAACTGAATAGAAATAATGATAATAATAAAAAAAAAACCTCATGACAATACAGACCTAAAGTATGCAATTTCGTGGAGTTTTTAACCTTATTTAAACCAAACCTTTTAATATTTGACGCCTATTTCCTGTGCTAAAGCCATAAATACATCACCACATTTCAATTTCCAACCCCCCCACTCACACAGGTGAGGCTCAGGAGTGTTTCCATTCTTCACTGCAGAAGATATCAGATTGTGTGCTTGTTGCCTAGCAACCAAATACGAGGACGGGAATATTTCCCAGAGTTGCAAATTGCATCATTGCATCTCAAAAGCCATCGAGTGATAAGAGTGAGCAGAACCCCAACCAAAAGAGGGGGACGAGTGTTTGGGTTCGGTGGTGAAAAGCTCAGCTTCAACTCAGGAAGAGAGAAACGAGCTCTGCTGATCAAGATTCTGTCGTCTCCGACCTTTGGAGTGTTTGTGATGATGAGCTGGAGCTGGAGCACTTTTGACTGAATCATTGCGCAAAGTGAAAATCAAACAGATGAGTCTTCTCATTAAAATCCCCTCGGCCATTCACCTGGTAACTGGATAGATTTTTTTGTTGTTGTTTTATTTTTGTGATGACACTTCGCTGCTGCTGCTGCTGCTGCTGCAGCACGGTGTGAAGACGAGGCCACGCGGAACCTTCAGTTCTGTTCTCACCATTTGCAATCTCGCAATCCTCCTCCGTCCGCCTTCTGTGTATTGAATAGCAAAGACTTGTCCGCCCCTCCCCCGCGCGTGCGGCGAGGGCTGGTAACGAGGTGATAGACGAAGTGATGGATTTTTTTTTTGGATGCCCCCTCTCCTCGTCCTCCTCCTCCTCCTCCTCCTCCTCTCTGGCCTGCTGACACATATCTGCTTGCTGTGGCAGGTCATGTGACCACAGCGGCGAGCACCAGAGTTAATCTTCATGCCAAGGCAAGCCAAATGCAAATGGCCCAACAAAGCCTTCAGTTTTAGCAGGAAGCTGCATTTCTCCTTGGTTTCTGGACACGTGCTGTATAAAATCTTTTTTGTTTCTTGAAGGCTGCCCAACTAAAGTTATGAAAATGGAAAGATAAAAATAGGACATTTATATAATGATTATTAAAAATGATGAGGAGCAGCAGCAGCAGCGTCCTGGCGTCCAGACCCTTCTTGCAGGAAGCTCCATCTGTCAGATGACATTATTAAAAGCAGTCAGCAAGTCAGTACAGTCAGCAAGAGCTAAACCGCGAAAAACAAACAAAATGTTTTATTGATTTCTTGTTTCTGTTTCACAATGAAGAAATCTTCTTGACAGCATAAAACTGAGATTGGTGGTGGGTTTTTCGCCCTCTTCCTCAATCCTGGTTTAAATCTCTTTGTTAGGGAGCAAAGCGATCCTAATCCTATTTGTCGTCGTGTCCCACCTGCTTTCTGCCTGCGGGCCAGCCAGCATTGGATGAAGTGGCCGGCTGGAGCGGCTGCCGCTGCCTCCTCCACCTATTACCTGTTTGTTTGGGTTTGCACGTGTTCTCCGAGAGCAGACATGACAGGGCCCTGCTTTTTTTGTTGAAGTCATTGACTGCTCCAAAAAGTCTAATTGGACTAAGATGGTGCAACTTGAATTGTTGGTGGTTGTTTGACGTGTTTTTAGATGTCCATTTTTGTGAGATCCCATTGAACACATTTTGAATCACTGTGTCAGATTGTGACCGGCTATAGACGGAATCAGATTGGAGCTGACGTGAAGTGTTGCCATAGTTGGTACAATGTTTCTTAGCGTTATCAAGCTAATATTTGGTGGCATTTTTTTTATTTTTATTTATTTTTATAGAATTTCAGACGACTGTCTTTGTGGCCCTGCGATGAACTGGCGACTTGTCCAGGGTGTCACCCTGCCTTCGCCCTAAGACAGCTGGGATAGGCTCCAGCAGACCCCCGTGACCCTGAATTGGAATAAGCGGGTATAGAAGATGAATGAATGAATGAATGAATGTCTTTGAGTATGAACCCAGGAATCGGCACCATCCTCTGCTGCCTCCTCCTTTCTTGTTCTCGTCAGCCTCGCAGGTGTTTCTTTTCTCTTCCTCCTCCGCTCACAGGTGTGACAGGACATGTTCTGCCCCGGTCTTGTTTTTTTTCTTTTTTTTTTTCTAATAGGATGGAAAAGGTCATCTGAGAAAGTTTCGGGGGCGAGCTGATGTAACATCCTCCTCCTGTCCTTCTAAGCAATTAGCATACAGTATGTGCACTTTTTCCCCTCGCTGCTGAGTTGGCGTTGCTTTCAAAGTCTGAGTGCCCTTGAACAGCAAATTGCATGTAGTTGTGTATGTGTGTTTAAGTGTGTGCATGTAACTAAGAGAGACCTGGTGAGAAAAAGGATGCTCGATGGAATCAGAGCGCATCTTTTAGCTCATGTGTAGGCTTCCACCTGTCTCTCAGTGTGTGTGTGTGTGTGTGTGTGTGTGTGCGCGCGTGTGTTGCATGTGTGAAATGTGTAGACTGTGCGCGTCCTTGAAGCGATGCGAGTCATCGAGTTCACGCTCGTTCACGGTTGCCTCGTTGCCTCGCGACGCTCTTCCACTGCCGCCGCCGCCGCCGCTGCTGCACACGGTGTTATTAGCATTCTATCCGACAGTCTCAACCCACTGTGAAGACACACACATGCACGCGCATGCACACGCACACACACACACACACACACACACCGAGGATTAAAAGCGGGATGAGAAGAAATGCAGATAAATCCTGTGTTTATTTGATTTATGCGTTGCTCTCTTGTAAGCGTTGTACATCTGAATAGACGTGGTTAAGGAAAAAAACACTGTTGCGATGTTAAAGTGAGGAAGCAGCCTCTCTATTAATGGCTGGGAAATAAAAAACACATTTTTTTTTTCTTGGCTATTAAATCTGCCCGCAGGATTAATCGGCTCACATGATGAATAATTGATTGTATCTGCGTGTGAACGCATGAGATTTGCTGTTAGACCCTGAAATATTTGGTCAGGGATCATCCTGGAATATTTTTTCCTTAGTGTGAGGTATATTTTTGTGAGAGCGTGTGTGTATGTGTGACGGTTATAATTTTAACAATGTAATCATGTGGACTGGGTGATTTTTTTTTTTGAAAAAAAAAAGAAGACACGCACAAGTTGTAAGGAGGAAAGGAAAACACTTGTAGAGTCAAAGAGAATAAATGCGAGCAACTGATTCCAAAATCAGTTTGGCAGTGAAGATTTAGAGGAGGAGGAGAGAGATGGAGAGAGGAGACGTCGGATGGGTAGAATGAGAGGGGAGAAAAAACAGGTTTTGTGCGCTCTTCTTTTTCACATCGACGTTCACGAGCACTGAGCAAAGATTCAAATGAGCCCTCCGTGGATTATTCATTAGGGAGTGTCGGAATGTGTGTGTGTGTTTCTCCTGAGGCTCAAGTATTTGAAGCGGTGGGAATCGATGGAAGGGGTTAAAGAGGCCCCTCCCTCACTCACTGATCCAATCATCTCTCTCCTGCCGGCTACGTCCACAGATCCTCAGGAATCCATTGCAGCAGCAATGTTTCTGTTCCCATGCTGCAGTCGTGCAGTTGTGTGGTCAGAAGCTTCCCTGATTGGTTTGATTTCAACCAGTCGCAAGTTTTTTGATTGACATTGGAACCGCAAATATTGGACTGCATACGGACCCTCATCTGAGGGGCTACTGGCTTAGTTGTCCCTAGTGGTATGGTGTGGCGTTTCACTTAATAATAAGTGTAATATGTGAAGTAATGTGATGCTAATTTCATCTGCATCGCAACATAAAAATTGCTGTTGTCGTTGTTTTTGACAAATTGAAGTGGCCATGAGTACAAACTATTCCGACTGTTCCAATGTTGCAATTAATTTGTTGCAAAAAAATTGTGAGGCGCTGACACGAGTAGAGGCGGTTTTATGAATCGATAAAACCTCAAAATTTCACCTGTTTCAACAATCAGCGCTTAGCTTAGTTGTTGGATTAGTAAAATGTGACGCTAGCATCTCTGCTCTTCTTCGAGGGACACAATTGTGTCACCGGCAAATTGCGCCAGAGCTTGAAGGGCTGATTAAACACCTTTCCGCCCTCAAACAGTCCCCCTTCCGGGTCAGCAAGCTAGCCGGCAGCCTCGGATGTGTCAGAACCAATCAGATTCCCCATACTCAGTTTGTCACCGGCAATCAGGGAGCCCCGAAGCCTGCGGGTGGCTTGGTGGGGTCTCGCCCCGCCTCCCAACTTTGTCTGAAGTGATCTGGATTAAACAAAAGGCGAAGTGACCTGAGGGTCGGCGTCTCGCCAGCTCAGAAGCCACGAGCACTTGGCCTCAAACAGACACACACACAGACACACGCACACAAACAGGCAGATGAGCCAAAATGGTCTCATTATGACCACCAACACCCGGTGCCAGACGGGTTGGACTCGACCCTAATTACCAGCGGGGTTATGATGGCACAGAGACCAGACAGACACAAAGCCTCAGTGTCACCAACAGCGAGGAAACTCTGTTTTGGTTACGCAAAAGAGAGAAAGCAAACACACAAAGAGTCTTTGATTGTGTGTCTTTCACCTGATCTGTCCCCAAAACCCTGAACCTGGACCCGGGTCTGGGTCTGTTCTGACCCGACCCTGGACTGACCTTGCTCTAGCCACTGTCTGCTCTGCCAGCCTGGTTGGACCCGCCAATGCTGCAGAGGTGGAAGAACTCTTTGGTTTTTCCTATGGTCCCGCCCCTTTATTGTTTTGTCTGAGGCAGTTTTTGGGCTTTAAGAGCAAAAGGCAATGTCAGTTAATGCAAATGTGAACATCCTCAGCGGCTTTGTTGTGTCCGCGGCGACCCGATGTGACTTTTTTCCTGCAACCTAAAACTGAGGTTTGTGGGTTTTCGAGCTCAGCCAGAGTCTCGTCAGCGCTCTGGAGGCCCAGCTGCCTGCCCATAAAGGTCCCCCCTCGTTAATCCAATTAGTCTAACGAGGAGGTGAAAGAGAGACGACTGCGCTTAATTGGATCTCAGTCCGGAAAAGACGGCCGGGGTAGAACTGTGTGTGAGTGTGTGTGTGTGTGTGTGTGTGTGTGTGTGTGTGTGTGCGCCATGGCTTTAACTAACTTGAACTTTAACTTGAACTAATTATTCTGGTGTGTCTGAAGAGAAGTCCGGTTTAATGTGGAGATAATGTTTTTGTTTGTTATTGATGTATGATGAGTGATCAATTTCTGATTTCTCGTTCCTCATTTCTGACAGAAAGGGACTGAAATTATTGTCAGCAGTCACGACTTCTGAAGGCCTTCCACCTTCTGTTCCACAAGGGATTTGTTTGTTGTAGCTGCAGCAATAAAAAAACATTTTTGCAGGGGCTTCTAATTTTGGTCATTTCTTCATGGTGGTGGGTAGGGATTTAACGGTTACCGGTAAAATGATAAACCGCGGTAAAAAAAAAAAAAAGTCAGACGGTTAGTTTGATTACCGCAATTTGAAAACCTACTGCTCATTGCTCAGAAACGCAGCGGCAGTCCCTCAGACACATGCGCAGTATACAACCTTTGGTTGTAAACATGGCGGAGGAAAGTTCAGTGGAGATTTTTTCGCCGTCAAAAAAGGCAAAGTCTGAAGTCTGGGTTTGTTTTTGTTATTACAATGATGCTGAGGGGAAACGTGTCGAGGATTATCAACCTGTCTGCAGAAAAAAGGGTGGAAAGACTTCCAATTTGATGAGCCATCTCCGTGAACACCACCCACAACTATACAACAAGTGTAAGGTAAGTTAACTTTTAGCTGAATGCATGACGTGGGGACATAGAGGGGAATAGTGCAAATGTCTGTCTGTCTTTTAAACTTTCCTATAGTTCGTCAACAAAGCAAACTGAAGTTTTAAGTGTTACCTAACGTTACTCCTGTAAAAATACTAATATTTTTACAGGAGCATATATTATTGGTGTGATTGGCAAGTCGCGTCGTTGGCAAGTCGGTACGTTTCTGCTCTAGCACAATATTAGCTCCGCTGCTAAAGTTATGTCATAATATTTACAATATATTTTATGTAAAGTTAATGTTCTGAAATCTGTTCACACGTCGATATGTTGCCGTAACCTCAACCCGCACCCAACCTTATCCCTAACCCCAACCACACGTGTTGTTTTCACGGGAATAACGTTTAGTGCCTGTGTGTGATTGTGAGCGATGATAATAACAATAATGATCAAATAATAATAATAATAATGATAATAACAATAATAATAATAATAAATTTCCTCTTCCCTTCTTTACAGACGGGCGTGTAGCAGGCAAACCCAGTGCAAACCCTGCTACAGCTGCAACATCATCATCAGTGACACAAACTGTACAGCAAGCATTTCAAAGACATGGTGCTTATGCACCTACATCCAAATATGCTAATTGCAAAGGACATGATGCCATTTCACAATGTTGATATGCACATTTGGTTTGTGCCTTCTGTACAGGTTGTATGTTTGATGTTCTTTTAATGTTTCTGCCAACAAAAATTACATTGTGCTTGTTCTTTTATTTGCGTTTTTAAAATAAAACTTGGCTAAATGATTTCAGTGTGTGTGTAACTGCTTTTTTTTTTTTTTTTTTTACATTTTGAGCACATTTCACCAGTACCGTGATAATAATGATAATCATGATAATTTTTGTCCCAATAACCGTGATGTGAAATCTTCGCTCTTATGTAGTTGTAGGCGTGAGGTGTGATGGTTGAAGGACACCTGCAGACGTTGATCTCTTGAGGATCCAAACCTTCAGCAGACAAGCCACGCCCCTTCTTTCTTCCTGTTTCCTTCCTGTCTTACCTTCCTGTCACAATGCATCGCATTCATCTGCCCCTTCCTCGCCCAAACCCTCCTCCCCCATGCTGCTGTCTGTCTTCCCGTCTGCCCACTGCGTATCTGTCAGGTTCCCGTGGAGGGCTTGCTTCCCTCAGGAGATGCAGTCGGACTCGCTGCGGCCTTAATGAGCTGTCGGCTGAGTGTCGACGGGACGGACGAGGCAAACAAGACAACGAGCTTCACGGCAGGAAACCGTGCTTTAAGGTTTTATTGCCTTTTGCCCTTTCAGCTGTAGTATGAGAAGCTTTTTTTCCGAAGGTGGTTTCTTCTGGCTGATCGTTGATGTGTTCAACAGTCGTGGATTGTGGGGGGAGGGGAGGTTCGGGAGGAGGAACACAGCCACCCCCCTGCCTCTACTGGGTTGCAAAACAAAGGATTCCATTTACTGAAGGCGTCCACCTGCTTCAAAGGCCCGATTACGATGCGGCTGCACGTTCGGTCGCCGTGAGTCTTGCTGCTGGAGATCCACCAAGTTTCTTCCCATTGGGAATGTCACCTTGAGGGGAGGGGGGGGAGAGGGCACAATGTGCGGATCCACCTGCCCTGCAGGAGAAATCTGTTATTAAACACAAGGCGCCACTTAATTTCCTTAAATGGGAAACAGAAGCGGCGCCGACGGTCGCTCGGTGTGCAGACGCTGAGACTTTCGCTGACTGAGTCTTTCTTTTTTAATATCACTTCTCCCGGACGTCTGAGTTTTTTTTTATAAAATGAATAATTGAAACCAAATTGTTGCGAAAAATCCTTATAAACCTGATTTGTCTCGGAGGGGTATGGACAGAAATTGTGTGTAATCGTGGTGATTCGTCTTGCTTGGTACAGTTGTTGATTTTTTTGTGTGTGCGTTGACTCATTTCCTGTCGTCTGTGTTTTATAAAGATTTAAACAGACTCTGAGAAATCGTGATTCTGTGAGGAGTGGACGGCGGTGACGTCGATCTGAGCTGAAGAAGTTTCTGCTGCTTGAATTCCTGATTCTTACATCTTCTTTTTTTTTTAAAATTCAGTTAAGAAACATTTCATGGATTCATGGATTCAGACATGGATCAAACATATTTCGGTCTTATGAGGAGGACATTCCTGGGATACCGAACGTGACATGTCATTTTCCTGTGACCGCTACCAGCTCCATCCTGATTGGACGTGACGAGGGAAACATTTGGCCCGACAGTCTGCAGGCTGGACTATCAGATGGCTGCTTTTATCGTTTCAGTGTGTCTCTCCGTTGAGTTTCACCAGCTAGAAAGTGCAAAGGATGGTTAAAAAAAAATCAACGCCAGCATTGTGAGACTGCTTGCGCCTGATTTATGGAAGGATTATTTCAGGATTCTTACATATGGTGTCCTCTAGCTGCTCCGCCCAAAGCCCCGGTTGATTTACAGTCTCTCTGGGGAACAGATGGCTGCACTTGGTTGGTGAAGTTGCAGGTTCCTGGTGCCAACTTTAAGCATGGCCAAGACGCCGACCCAGACTTGCCCTGTGACCCCTGACCTGAGGTCGGTTCAGGTCCACTTGGGTCATGATGTTATATCTGAGGCGACTGGTTCTCAGGTGGAAGAGAAACGCCACCACCTGAACCATCACTCCCACCTCATCACTGTTCGGCAACTCGCCTCCAACATCTCGCAGGTCCGAATGAATGGACCGCCGGCCGGTCGGCCAGTCGTCCGTCCAGCTGGAGCTTTGCCGGGTGCCCGGGAGACTTTCGGAGATTAAAGTCCCAGAGGGCTGCAGCTTATCTTCAGTCAGCAAAGATCCCGACAGATATCCCTGCATATGGCGGTGGAGGTTGTTCACCAAAGCAAAGCTCCTTACTCCAACCAGTCCATGCAGTTAAGCAGTTGCAAAGGTTTCAATTTTGGTTGCATCATAATAATGATAAAGTTTTAAACAATGTTTTGTCATTCAGTCGCATTCCAAGTATTTACTTTTCACTCACTGGAAAAAGGAGCTCTAGTTTTGGAAACGTCCGTCGCTCAGATGTCGGCCTTTTCCACCAATATATTGCATTAAGACATCACTTCCTGTGTGGAGGAAACATTGTTGTGTTCTTGTATTTTGCATAATATGGAAGCATTGTGAGAAGACAAGACAAGTGGTGCGACCTCACTCCTCTCCACTGCTACCGGAACTCTGTTTTCCTCTGCAATTTCCTGTGTGGGGCCCAAACTACAGTGGAATTGCATGCCATGTTTTTAATGTGTGTTTCTTGTAGTCTGGTGTTAAAAAAAAAAAAAAAAATGGAAGGAGAGGCCAACACGGAAAATGATCTAATTGTCATTAGTGTCACAACTCCACTGGCTCCTCCCCTCCCACCTTATCCTCCGACTCCCTCCGTCCCCCATCGCTGCCGTCTTTGGTCGATGCGAAACTCCGTAAAAGCTCCTCCTATCAATCAAGCCGTTGTCTCTGTGGCCGTTTCCTCAAACGTCTCAAACTGCTCCTCCACTTCAAGACCACATTGTCTGGGTCCCGTCAAGATCATCACTTCCCCCCACCACACTAACCCCTCTTCAAATCCCCGCCCTATAATCCCTAATCCCAGCTCCTCGCCATTCAAGTACATTAGTGAATTATTCCTTTAATCCAAAGCGACTGTAAAGCAGCTTTCTGGTCGGCTCCCAGATGAAGTTGCTCGCCGCCGCAGTTTAAAGTATACGGCCAATCGCCTCTCGTTTTAATTTGTTTCACCTGACGGGCTCAGCGCCAGACGAATCCAAGCCTCCCGCCTCCACCAAACCTGTTGAGTGAAGTGGGAAGTGTCTGCTAAAGGAAGTAAAGCAACAGTTTGGCTGTATGTGGATGTTTTGTATTCACAGTTCTGGTGCAAACAAGAGCAGATGTTGCCTTCACAACAGCCTGAGGATGTGTTATTGTGTTAGTGGTCTGGTGCTAGCTGGAGCTAGCCAGACTGGACACTGCTAGGGAAATTATAAGATGCCGTGTGAAACTGCTCACGGTAACTTTATTACTTTGAATCACATTTAATCGTTATTGGAAACCCTTCAGTTCACAACATGAGAAACAACAACAAATCTGTTGTGAACAAGTTAGGCCGACTAGCGAGACATAAAAAAAAAGAGACAACAAAAGGAGTCTCAGCCACCAGCCTCAGTCTTTTTTCGGCTAGAAAATCCTGTTTTCATCTATTCTGCCTTAAATACCAGTCTGTTAAACTTAACATGCTAACTGGGCTACGTGTTTGTGCACATTTTGCTCGGACACAAGCCTCAGTTTGCGGTTCGGCCTGTGTGTAGGCTTCAGACCAGAATGAGGTTGTAGCCCTGGTTTTATTTGACTTGGTATCAAGTGCAGGGTTGCATTCAATGTCATGTGCTGTGCTTGTTCACGTCTTTCAACATGAACAAATGACCCTCCTCAGGACTATATTCTTTAATGCCAACTAGTCTCATCTCTGTCAATCAGGATCTGCTCGCAAATCTTACATTTAAGGGCTCAAACTTTGCGGATCGGTACAATGTGTCGGTATTTCCCCTTCTGTTTTACTTTGAAGTGCAGCAGCTCTGTGATTATCTAGTCGGGGCTAAACGTTCATATTGTTGTTGAGGTTTTTATCTGGATTTAGATAAGGATCCACATTTTCCAGCCAGTAATATTTATCGTACCTTGCCTCGTCTCTCCTGTCCGCTTGTAGGAAACGTGGTCAGTGGAACCAATGCCACCGAGCTGCACGCCGCCAACGTGACCTTGCCGCTTACAGAGGAGGACGGACCTGCCAAGGCCAACGAGATGACGGCACCTGACGGGGTCAGCACTGTGACCATGAGGGCGGGCCGAATCCCCCGCGCCGGTGAGGAGGAGGAGCAGAGCAGCGGCATGTTTGGCGAGACGCTGGTCCCCACGGTGGAGGAAGTGGGCGTGGTGGCTCCGCCCCAAATCAGCCCTGACTCTGCCGAGACGGAGCACCTGCTGCCGGGCGTACCCCGTGGGCCGAAGGTGTCCGATGGCGAAGAGGAAGAGGAGGAGGAAGGGGAGGGGCGTCTGCCGCACACCGACCCTCCCTGGATCCACGCCAAGGACACGGGTGTCTTCGATCTGGACCGCCTCTTCACCACCACCGCCGCCGCCACTGCTTCGTCCTCGGCCCCGTCCTCGGCCCCACCCAATCCCTCTAACCCCGACGTCCTCCACGTGGACTTCTTTGACCCCTCCTCCCGCGGCCGTGGCCTGGACCTGGCCCCGCCCTCCCCCTCCTCGCTGGCCCACGAGCTGCAGGGTGGAGACCCCACCTCCTGGGCCATGCCAGACAACTACGACTACCTCACCCCGTACGAGGACGGCGTGTCGCCCACCGCCGACGAATACTCCTACAGCACCACCACCGACGCCTACGAGACCGACGAGGACCTGCGCCTCTCCACCGGCTCCCGCTCCAAGGCCCCCCGGGTCCCGGCAGCAGGTGCCGGACTCCCCGATTCGGGCGCCCCGGTGCCCAACGTCCCCGTGGCTGCGGCGCCCCCCGTGGTGGACGGCTCGGACGGGATGGGTGGCTGCCGCGTCGGCTACCAACTGGTGAACGGCAGCTGCCGCTCGCCGTGCGACGCGCAGCCCAGCTACTGCTACAATGGAGGACAGTGCTACCTACTGGAAGGGATGGGGGTCTTCTGCAGGTACGGCGCCATCTGGCTACACAGTCAGCAGTGGCATGAAGTGGTTAGGAAACACGCCATAACATTTTAAAGAGCATAAATATGATGATTTCTTAGGTAAACGGAACTATGAAGTTCCAGATCTGAAAAATGTCCAACTAACTACTTCCAGCCCTGCAGATGTTCCATGGTCGTCTTGCAGCACCTTGAGGTTTTGACGACCCCATGTTGGTTTTTCAAGTTGCGAGCCGACTGTCTCTCTGAACATCTCATGACACTTTGTGGTCGTAGGCTATAGCTATGACTAACGACCCACTTGTTTTCGGTTCCGGCGATAGTAACACAAATCTGGAGGTTTGACTCTGCACCAGCGTAAAGAACAATGTGGAAGTGAAGGTTTTACAAAATCCAAACTATAAAATAAACTTCCAATTGTATTGTAAAATAGATAAAATAAATAAATTTCAGTGTAAAAATTTACCCTCCTGCAGCACAGATTGACCAAACAGCCAGACTGTGTACTCTGCAAGCATCTCCTGTGGCTTCAAATGGAGCTGATAAACACGAAAAATGAGTCACGATTGTGTGCATCTGGAGTGAAGCGGCTTTGCTAGAGTACCGATGGATTTTCTGTTTTTATTAGAATTATTCAGAGCAACTGAGAAAAGTTTGATCAGTTCCGTCTGACGTCTTTAATATCCTGCATCCTGGGCTTCAGTTTGCAGAACTTATCTTAATAAAAACAGAGGGCTCGTCCATTTGAAAATAGTTCAGTGAGTTCCTCCTGTGGAAAAGCTTGATCCAGAACGTAAACAATGAGCCCATTATTGTCTTTTTTTTCGGTTTTTACAAGAGCTTTTTTTTTTTACGAGGAAACATCCCCTTTCTGCCAGGCTGCAGGAATTTGGGTTTTCGCTCTGTCATGCAAAGGGCACACAATTACTCACACACTGAAGTCGCAAACACACAGCATGCAGGTCAGAGATTTTATTGTTTCCCCTTCCCCCTCCCTCCTCCGTCTGCCCCGCCCCCTTCCCAGCCTATCGACGATCGTTCTCATCGGTGACCTGCTTTCCAGGCATCGCAGCCACCGATGACACTAATGACTCTCCTGGATTCGCCATCCTGCTGAGGGGTTTTTGTGCCCGGCTGGATCACGGCAGAGGTCAGAGGTCAGAGGTCAAATGGATTAAGAGAATCATTTATGAAAATATGCTGTAAGCCAAGAGTACTCACTCCGGCTCCATGTGAGAACTGGACGAAGCCACTGGAAAATCAGTGTCGAAATCATCCTGACCTGCAGAAAAAGAAAAAAAAAAACTGCTGCAGAGTTTTCTATTATTGGTCGTCTGGATGTTGCCTTAGTGCTTTCAGCTAACTGGATTTCCAAGGAAAAAAAAACATGCTGATGTTTTGCCATTAGAATCACTCACTAGATATCAAAAGTGTAAAAGTTATTAGATGGTGAACAGAGATACTGTACATCGCACTAACTTTCACAAAAGCAATACATGTCTGAACCAATTAAGAGTGAACATCAGGTTCAAATCATTCAGTCATCTTAAAAATGGTAGATTGATTCACCCACTGTTGGCCACCCAAACACCAACATAACAACAAAAAGCAGCACCTTCTTCACCTGGAATATTGTTCTATGTTCTCCGCCAAATTGCATGTAGGGTTCAATTTGTTGTAACCGACCAATCAGCGAGAAACCTACATTTAGCCGCCAGCTGCGTAGATTAAAATGAAAACGTGTGCAGAGGGTCAACCTGCAAAATTAAGAAAAGACTGCAGCTGGTCTCA
Organism: Thamnaconus septentrionalis; assembly: GCA_009823395.1. Lineage (NCBI taxonomy): Eukaryota > Metazoa > Chordata > Actinopteri > Tetraodontiformes > Monacanthidae > Thamnaconus > Thamnaconus septentrionalis. The sequence continues at coordinate 21,739,181 of CM020511.1, forward strand.
AAATACTGCAAATACTGCAGTGCTGAAGTTGCTGCCAGCTGGTAGACTGTGTGTGTGTGCGCCTGTGTGTGTGTGTGTGTGTGTGTGTGTCAGCGTGGATGCTGACATCAGTCTGATCACAACTAGATGTCCTCATTGGAAATGCAAAGAACTGAAGACACTGAAGGAATTTCTCTTGCTGCTGATTGGCCCTGAACACAATTAACTTCTTAACCAACCTTTGCGCTGATGCCAACTGACTCCACTCCCAGTGAGGAGATCTGATTGGACGGCTTTTGAATGAAATTAATTGTTTGTCAAAGCCCCAATCCTGTGTTTCTTTTCTCTCTTTGCCAAGCGAAGAAAAAAATAACTGCTGATTAAGAGCAGGGAAGTTCCCTCGGGTGAAAATGGATTCCATCGTGCATCAAATCATATTTGTCAGCCTCTGAAAGGAAATGAATTGGTGAAAAAAACCCGAAATAAAACAAGATCTGCTGCTGAGTGGACAGGCTTGTGAGGCTCAGTCAGCAGATCAGAGCCTGCGCAGTAAGTGATGTAGGTCAGCAGAGCACCGCCACAGATGGGTACGAGTGTGTGTGTGTGTGTGTGAGAGAGAGAGAGAGAGAGAGAGAGAGAGAGAGAGGGTCTCTGATGACACATAACACAAATCAAACCTGTTTTAATAACGCAGAGGGTGAAAGTTCATATGTATATGGATGTATGTGTGTATAAGAGCTTCCACTGGAGCAGTTCAGAAAGCTCCTCCCCTCTTTCTTTCATTTGGACTATTTCAGCCTCTGAACTGTCCGTGGCAAGACTTTTCGATGCTGCCGTCGCCTCCTGTTGCCTTTGACGGCGCCAGCGTCATAAATCGCCTCCTGCGTTGGAGTCACAAGAGCGTCAGGACCATATTGGGAGAAACGCGAGAGGAACTCCGAGTGTGTGTGTGTGTGTGTGTGTGTGTTTTTGCTGTGTGTGTGTTAAACAGCGGAGAGTGTTTATATTCCTCATGTTTGCAGAATTAGAGGAGGACGAAGAGGAGGGGACGGAGCGGCGATGTACGTGCAGTGCAGGAGGGCAGGACGAGCCGTGAACAAGAAATAGAAGAAGGATGGAAAACAGAGAGAGAGAGAAAGAGAGAGAGAGAGTGATCGGGAGTGAGTCAGAACCTTCAGACGCTGGCCAGCATGGAAATGTCTCAGGCCCGCCAGCCCCTTTAATATTGTGTTTATGTGAGTGTGCGTGTGCGCGCGTGCGCCCAGCCGCTACCGCGTGTGTGTGTGTGTGTGTGTGTGTGTGGGTGCGCGCGGATGTGCGTGTGCAGCTTGATGTAATTAAGGGAAGTTCTAAGCAGCAACAGCAGTTTGTGTTGTGTTGTGTTGTGCTCCTTTAGAAACCATAACTATACCATAGCAACACACACACACACACACACACACACACACACACACACACACACACACACAGGATTATGGGTGTATTAGGGATCACACCCCAGTCAAAGAGTGAGTGGTGGTGGAATCAGGCCAGAGGTCAAACACAGCAGAGATTTACAGCAGTGAGGAGAGTCGGGACAAAAGACATGTAAACACACACACACACACACACACACACACACACACACACATCAGAGCACGCTTTAACTGACGCACACACGCATATTGCCCAACGTCTTTACACATTGGACTGTTTTGACACGAGTGTGCTGTGTCTTCTTCTCGCTGCGGGCTGATTGTGTTTCCACACAACACACACACGGGCAACAATGGTGACACACGAGGTAACGTCAGGTCCTCGGCATCTCATCCAGGGTTGTGTTTCTTTCATACGATGGCTCCATGTGAAACACCCAGCAACTAGCAGTTTCAGTTATGTGGCATCTAGCTTAGCATTAGCATTAGCTCATGGCTGATTGTCCCCAGGTGATCTCGTTCGCTGCTCCTCGTGTTGTGATGATCTTTCAACTGTGGATGTCCGCACAGATCGCACGCAATGTGTTGCTTGGATGATTAAAGTTGTTGTTTTTTTTCCGCTCACGGCAGTCAGCGGTGAAACGGAGCCTTTTACTTTGTTGAGAGAGAGAGAGAGTTCCCTCCACTTTTGAGTGACGCTGCAGCCTCCTCGCTAATCTCTCCAGCAGCGGCAGGAAACTCAATAAAACGCCACTCAAGTTTCTCCAAACCTTTTTTTTTTTTTCTTTTGCTCTTGATTTTCAAAAGTCAGAAGAAACCCGTCAGAGGTGAGAAACAGCACAACGTCCTGTGAGCATGTACGTTTTTTTTTTTTTTAACGCACTCCCATCGTCGCTGTCCACCATCATGTGTTCAAATCCCTCCTCGTTAGCCAAACTGAATGGTCGCCTGATTGGATGGGAGGTCCCACTTCCCACTGAGGTTGCTAACAAGGTTATCATGGCCCCATCTGCGTGAGGGGAGGTTGATAATGCAGTGAGGTGCTCTTAAGCTGGTTCTGTTTAGATCTGATGGAAGACGAGGAGCCTCTGACCTAAAATGGTCCGACTGACTGATGATGTGTTGAAGTGTTTGTTGGCTCTGCTTCGCCTCTGCTTCCTTCACTCGTCTGGTTTATGAGGTTGTTTTTTTTTTTTTTTTGTCTGATGTTGTTTGGGAGACGACGGAACGAGCTGCAGAGTTCACAGCTGCGTAGCTGTGAACTCTGCAGCTCGTTCCATTTTTCTCCTCTGCGCCTCTCACGTTCCCAATGGGCAGCAGTTGGTGAATGCCTGAGGGCAGCAGGATCGGTGCAAAGCGTCGACCCCCTCGGACCAATCAAAGACCTCGAACAGAGGAGACGTTCCAATCACGTTCCAATTTTTTAAAGGGTCGTCCTCTCTCGAACTGTTTCCTCTTTGATATTCCCCTCAGTGCATTTGATTTGGCGTGCTTGGTGAGGAGGAGAAGTTGTCTGTGGGCAGACTTTAGCTCCGGCTGAAGCAGGAAGTTACGAAGCATTAAGGTGGTGAAATGTCGTGATAGATTTTGTGGGTGTCTTGAGTTTTATGATGTAGCTATGATGCTGTTTGAGCCAAAGACAAGCAAACAATAATCTAAAAAAAAAAAAAACATCCAGTTCACTTAATTAATTTGGCCGTTATTCACAGTGGGTTCTGGGGTGAAATCATCCAGTCAATTCCCTGAAGGCGGCGCTGTTGAAGTCACACTGCTGCTTTTCATTATCTCATTAAGCCAGGCGTCGTTTTTTTTTTCTTTTTTCACTCTCGCTGGGAAAAATAAATTTCTCTCCCTTGCACTTTCACCCTTCACTTTATCGTCACCCTTCGTTAAATTTCCAATGAAGTGCTTGTGGAATCGGATGAGATCAGAGTCTCGTCCCCTCCTCGTTTTCATAGTCTGTGGTTTTAAAATCCAGTCCAGTCTTTAATCCGGGCAACCGGCGGCATCGCTCCCAGTAATGAGTCCGCTGAACTTTTATCTGCCTGCTGGCTGCTCTTCTCTCCTTTGTGCTCTCTACTGTTTCTGCGATAAAAATAAATAAAGAAAAACCATTTGGTTTCAGAAGAAATTGTTTAAAAATTGTGTTTTTTGAATGCCTGCGGAGGATTTATGCTAAAATATTCAGCAAACACATCTCGCTTCGTCCTCTCCTGTTGGCCCACAGTGACCTTCTTTCTGATTTGTACACTACGAAAAAAAAACAAACAATTTTCAACACCTTTCCACCTTTCGCTTGGTCGCTTTTGCACAGTTTAGCCATCAAAAACTCAACAGTCAAAGTTTCGGGAGAAAAGGGGCAGATAGTGATATTTTTTTTCCAGATCATTTCACATTATTGTTTTTTTTTGATTGGAATCATTTCTTAGCTAGGCAGTATGTCAGAGGGTCACACACACTTGGAGCCAACTGAGATGGTCAACTGACGACTGTGAGGTAGTCGTAGTTGCCAACTGTGTCGTGATGGAACAATTTCAAATAATCCCTTTGGTCATGAGTTATGAGCAGGAGGCTTGACTTGATGCTAAAACGCCTGCTAACCTCTGCTAGCCGATGGGAAAACACGATTCGCCAAGAGAGGCACAACCTCTGAGATGAAATGTTGTCGTTTCGATGAGAATAAGAAGACACCTTGGTGCTCTCTAAGAACCAGGTTCTGTTTTCTTTTGTTTTTTTTTAAAGCCTGGCGCAGCTCATGATGCCAGCATCAACTGTGTCAGTTCTCAAATGCCTCGTTACTGTGGGCAGAACCGGCATTCGCTTTGCTTTGAGGAACAACTAAAGATGGGGGGTGAAAAAAAAGGAGGAACAAAAGGACCGGCAGCAGCCTCGGGACCTCCGAGGGCATTCCACCAAATTATATAACAACCATATAATGCGCCACTAAATCCAGCGCCATGCTACAAGCTAGCTCCAAGGCAGTAGGGTAATAAAATGGGACCAGCGGCTTAAGCATCCAGTGAGCTAAGAACGTGTTGGTGTCAAGTATAAAATGGCTTTATTCAGGTAAAGGCTTTTTTTAGATTGGCTCTCAAATATCCCAATAATTTATGGACGGAGTTTGAAAGCAGGTGGAAACAGGAGCGTGTGTGACGATGTGTTTGGAAAAATCCTTTGGCTGAAAGCAGGAAGAGGCAGAACCGTCAGCCACCAAGCTGAAGATGATGATGATGATGATGATGATGATGATGATGATGATGATGATGATGTTGCCCTTTGTGATATCACTCTTTCCATCACGACTGGGGAAAAGAAAGATTTGTCATCAGCAGTTCAACATTTTAGAGCTTTAAAGTTCACACAATCTTTTTATTTTTAGTTTTTTAATTCAGCCTGGGAATGTTTGATGTCTACTACCTTGTCCTATTCAGAGGTCGCTGTTCGGTGTTTTTGATAAGAACCATGGCGCTCTTCTGCTCTTTTTTTTTTTTTTTTTAACCCTGCCGGTAGAGCGACTGTCTTTTTTTGCTGCTTCTCCTCAGATTTCTTTTTTTTTACGATTCCGAGAGAGAGCAGAGTTGTGATTCTGCCGCTGGGCTCTCAGTGAAGTGCAGCGAGGAGGCTGAGGAGGTGAGGATGGGAAGGAGTTCCTCCTCCTCTCCTCCCTCGTCTCCTCCTGACGTGAACTTACATAAACCTCCTTTGTATGAGAGCGGCCACCACAGTCACATTGTCTGGACCTCAGCTTGTGTGTCTTCTTTTTGCGTCTCCATGTGTGTGCTCTGTGATGCACAATGCACACGTGTGTTAGTGTGTGTGTGTGTGTGTGTGTGTAATGGAAAATGCCTCGGGCTTCTGTTTACTCATTCACCTTCTGTTTTCTGAGCAGCCAACTGAAAACACGAAAGCATCGGCTGACGTACACCTGCAGCTTGTTAGCTCACGCTAACACGAAAAGGGTTTTTCTTGCCGAACACAAAGCATGAAAATGAATTTACAGAGTTCGCGGAGGTTCATAGATAAATGTTTGAGAACCGACTGTTACTCGGTGTAACAACAAACACCATACATTCATATAAAACGTGATCAAATAAACACAATTCCTGAACACAGTGCCCCCTGGTGGCTGGTTATTCATTCATTCATTCATCTTCTATACCCGCTTATTCCAATTCAGGGTCACGGGGGTCTGCTGGAGCCTACCCCAGCTGTCTTAGGGCGAAGGCAGGGTGACACCCTGGACAAGTCGCCAGTTCATCGCAGGGCCACATAGAGACAAACAACCATTCACACTCACATGCACACCTATGGACAATTTAGAGTGTTCAATTGACCTCACATGCAGAACCCGGAGAGAACCCACGCAGACACGGGGAGAACATGCAAACTCCACACTGAAAGGTCCCAGGCCCGGGCCCCGGAATCGAACCCACGACCTTCTTGCTGTGAGGCGGCAGCGCTAACCACTGCGCCACTGTGTCGTCCGTACTTTAGTTCATTTCTGTAATTTCTGTAAAGTATAAAGAGAAAAATCACCTTTCCCCAGTAATTTAAAGTCTTTAATGCTGCCATAGTCTACCTGAAGATTGTTTTTTCCTTTTATCTAAAAAAAACCCCAAGCTGTCTTGATTCCCAGAGAGCAGCCTATTTAGCCCTCTGTTTACAGCCTTCTGCTAAATCTGATGATTTGTTGGACAAAAACACGGCAGTCTTTTCCCAGTTTACCCAGTTAACCATGTCTCTGTCCTTCTTCTCCTCTCCCGTCTCACCCCTTCCTCCAGATGCAACGTCCAGGACTACATCTGGCACAAGGGCGCCCGCTGCGAGTCGGTGGTGACGGAGTTCCAGGTGATGTGCCTGGCAGTCGGCGCCTCGGCGCTGGTGTTCCTGCTGCTCTTCATGATCGTCGTCTGCTTTGCCAAGAAGCTCCATGTGCTCAAGACGGAGAACAAGAAGCTGCGCAAGCGAAGGTGAGGCCCCCCTTTAGTGCCTTTATTTTTCTCCTGGAGGCATCGAGGGTACTGCAGCAGATTTATCTTCAAGCACTGATTAACCCCCTCACTACTGGCAAAGAGTTTGACTGAGTGCGGAATTAAAATCAATGCCTCAACTTAAAAACGGCGTCAGCAGCCGTCGCTTTGGTGGCTTGGCTAAAAAGATTTTTACCCAGAGGTTCGACATGTCGTCCTCAGCTGCTGAAATAACGTTAGATGTGCAAAAAAAAACAACGTCAGCATCAACAAGTATCACCAGCTGACAGAACATGTCATGCAAAGTAATGTAACTTTAATGCAACATTAACCGGTTTATTCGTTAGCAGTTTAGCTTTAACAGAAACTCTCAGTATTTTTTGTGTATCTTTTTGTGAAGAGCAGGTTGATGAACATCACACAGTGGTTGTGATGACGCCCCTGTACCCAGTTTCGAAAGGCATTCTGGGAAATGTCAAATTTTTTTAGGAGATTTTCAGGAAAATTCATGCAATCTGAAAATTTGCGAGGCCGTCTGAGATTTTGTCAAACTTTACATCATCTGAATCTGCAGCTCGGCGATCTGATGTGTGGAAGGGTCAATGCCAATCAGAACACATTAACACTCCCACACATCTAATTAAGAGCCTTCTGTGTGTGTGTGTGTGTGTGTGTGTGTGTGTGTGTGTGTGTGTGTGTGTGTGTCTGTGTGTGTCTGTGGGTGTGTGAGTGTGCTAAATATTTAATGCATGCTCAATATTGATAGACTCAGTGGGGAAAAGCATTTAAAGGTGCCTGCATTTGAGCGGCAGTGATAGTTTGGAACAGAAGGAGGCGCTAGCAGCCACGGCTAGTAGCATTGCGTAGCAGCTCGCTGCTACGGCGTCACGGATACGACCAAATCGCACAGCGAACAGGTTCTATTTTTAGCTCAGCGACTTAGATGCGATGGGGGTGCGGGGGGTTGTCATGCTTGTCACGGTGGGGAAGATTATGGCGGGTGGTGATGATGGTGGTGATGATGTTGGCGATGGTGGTGGTGGTGGTGGTGGGGACGAGCAGCAGCAGCAGCGTCGCTAGCTAGCGTAAATGCTGTGGAGAAAAAAAGGGAAAAGACGGATGATGTCATCGGATCCAGCTGAAAGTAGGGCAGTCTGAACAGGGATGGGGGGGGCTGACCTACATACAGCTGTGCGACCTGAGGGGTGTGTGTGCGTGTGTGTGTGTGTGCGCGCTCGTGCGTGCATGTGCGTGTGTGTGTGTGTAGACCGGCAGGGTGCAGCATAAAAAGGAGACGACGCAGCCTCATCAAGTGGTCGGCGTGAGGAAATCAGTGAGAGGAGCGAGGTGGATGAAGAGCGAGGGGTAGAGGGGGAAGGGGTGTGAGGGAGGAAGGAGGTGGGAGGAGGTTGGAGGAGGTGGGAGGGGGAAGAAAGGAGGGCAGGATCAGAGGAGGAGAGGAGAAGAAAAAGAAACTGTCACAGGAGGAGGAGGAAAAGAGAGGACGGTCAGGGAGGAAGAGGTGTGTGTGTGTGTGTGTGCGTGCATGTGCGCGAGACCCCTCCCACCTCTCCCCCCGCCCCCATCTACGCTGCTCCGTCTCTCTGCAGCGGTTGAGCTCAGACCAGGCAATCCGAGACAAAGAGGAAGAGGAGGAGGCAGCAGAGGGGGGCGGAGACAGGAAGCAGGAAGTGACTCTGTCAGGCTGAGACGGCTGTCAGTCACCTGTTCAGACCCCGGGAGATGAGCTGAAGCTCTGCAGTCAGTCGAGTCATGTTGTGAATGTGAAGGTGAACTTCTCCAGGTTCTGCAAAAAAGGGAAATTTGGCCTTCAATCAGAAACCAACCACAACGACGTCATGCAAGTGTCGACGCTAATTGTGCTCTAACTACATATTTTTTTTGTATTTAAATGCTTAAAAGACGGTAAAGATCAGGTGAGAAAATTCCAGTTGCGGTTTTCCCGCCAAAAACAGTGGACACCTGAAGGCAGCATGGTCGGCTGGGCTGCGTTCTGTTTTGTTTGGTCAGCTCGATTGTGAAAAATGTGTGGAAAAAGTTTGTTGCATCCCAGCTGAAAAGTGTTTGTATTTTGTGCGTCTGTCTCTGTGTGTGTGTGTTTTTTTCTATCTGTTTGTCGGGTGACAAACGAGAAGAAGTGAAGCTGCTGTTGTAACTAATGCTGCTGTCTCGCTTCTCTCTCCCCCTGCCCCCCCTCCCTCGCCCTTCTCCTCCTCCCCTCCCTCACCTCCTCCCCTCTCTCCTCCTCTCCTCTCTTCCCCTCTCTCCTCCTCCCCTCTCTCCTCTCCTCCTCCTCCCCTCCCTCGCCCTTCTCCTCTCCTCTCTCCTCCCCCTCCTCTGTTCCTCCTCCTCCTCTCCTCCCATCCTCTCTCCCTCCCTCCCTCCTCCTCATCTCCTCTCTTCCTCCTCCTCCTCCCTCTCTCTGTTCCTCCTCCTCCTCCCTCCCTCGTCCTCCTTTCCTCCCTCCTCCTCCCCCTCCTCTCTTCTCCTCCCTCCTCCCTCCTCCTCTCCTCTCTCCCTCCCTCCTCCCTCCTCCTCCTCCTCCTCCTCCTCCTCTCCTCCTCCTCTCTCCTCCTCCTCTCTCCTCCTCCCTCCTCCCTCCTCCACCTCCTCTCTCTCTCCTCCTCTCCTCCTCCCTCCCCTCTCTCCTCCCTCCTCCCCTCTCCTCTCCTCCTCCTCCTCCTCCCTCCTCCTCCTCCTCTCCTCCTCCTCCCCTCCCCTCCTCCTCCTGCCTCCACCTCCTCTCCTCCTCCCTCCTCCCCCCTCTCTCCTCCTCCTCCTCCCTCCTCCTCCTCCTCCTCCTCCTCCTCCTCCTCCTCCCTCCTCCACCTCCCTCCTCCTCCTCCTCCCTCCTCCTCCTCCTCCTCCTCCTCCTCCTCCTCCTCCTCCCTCTCCTCCTCTCCTCCTCTCTCCTCCCTCCTCCCTCTCTGATGTGATCTCTGTGCTAAACTTCTCCCTTTCTTGCTCCTCCCGCTCTCTTCCATTTTTCTGTCCATTCATGTTGCTTCCTCCCTCACCTCATCCCGCCTTCCTCCTCCTCACCTCTCCATCATCCTCACACCTCCATCCTCTTCGTCCACTGCACGTGTCCACCCCCCTCCACCCTCTCCACCCCCTGCTGTCACCCAGCAGTAAGTACCGGCCTTCCTCGGAGCAGCACAATGATAATTTCTCGCTGTCCACCATCGCTGAGGGCTCCCACCCAAATGTAAGGAAACTGTGCGACACCCCTCCTAACGTCCCTCATGCCCGTGCATTGGCTTACTATGATAACATTATCTGTCAGGTAACGTGGTTCTCGCCTCTCTCTCTTTCCCTCTCTCTCTTGCTCCCCCACTCCCCCTCCTTTTATATTTCCCTGCACCTCCCCTCCCAACCTAAAAAAAAAAAAATACCCCTCCTGCCCCGCCCTGCCCCGTCCTACCCCCCTTGTACTTTCCTAATGCATGGGCATGAGTATTCTCCGATTCTCTGAGGTGCGCAGTGCCGAGGAGCGGGGACGGCTGAGGTTGCAGCGGGGATGGGATGCCGGGGGTTTCATACTTTAAATTTTAAAAAACTAAACATTGATTAAAGCTGCATTCAGACCAGATCCAGCAGCAGTCGCCAAGACTCCAGCCACTATTTACATCATCCTTAGCCAAAATAAAAGCATAAGTGAACAGCTCACCTTTCATTTATTTATTTCATCTATCACACCACTCCTGAAGAGACTGGTTTAGACTTCTTTTTTTAAGAGCTGTACAGGAGCTGCTGACTTGTGCGATGTTGCACCGTGCCACTCCTTGAATCATTTATTTTCTTTGTTCTCATTGATTTAACTCCACTGGATTATTGTCCATGAATCCTGTTTTGATTTGTCTGGAAAACAGACAGCATTTCTAATAGAGAAAGCCATTTTGTTCCATGGAACCACCAGTGAACAACTCATTTAACTCCCCACAGCTTTTATTCACGTCTTTCCATATATCTATATATTTTTAGGATGCATTTAGTTGGGGAATTGTAAAGACTCATGTGGGACTTTCTTTTTTACTAAATCACATCAGTGAAAAGGGTGGAAGGCAGGCTAGCCAAGCAAACTAGCTAAGCTAGCTAGCTTAGCACACACCGGTTCTCATCAATCATCACATTTGTTAGAATGTTCAGAACAAACAATTTACGTCAACAAAGGAAGTTTGGTAAATAAAATTTGTCTCGGATTTGGTCTGAACTGCACTTTGACCTTTGACTCGTGTTTCATGTGGAGCCAATTGGGTTGGTAAAAACAAAACAAAACGAAAAACCCACAATCCCCTGCTGCAACCCCTCACAGACCTCCCTCTGACTTACTCTATCTATCCGATCACCTCTGGCATCGGTGTTTTCACTGCATTCCTGCTCTGTTGCTAACATGTTTCCACCTGCTGGCCATGTTAGCCTACGCAGCTTTGCTTTGCTCTATGTTTACCGCCGTATACTGTATGTAGGACAACAACAGAACTGTCTGATGTATATTTGTTTATCCTGAAAATTGGGCAGGGCTGTGAAAGAGTGGGTGACAATTATTAGAATTTTTTTTTGTTGTGTTGGGGGGTGGTCACAAACAGGTAAGCTAAAGTGTGTATGTGTGTGTGTGTGTGTGTGTGTGTGGGGGGGGGTGGTGTTGGCAAATAGATTCAGGATAAACATCTGAGATGCAACGCCTGGCTTGATACCTGCAGATGTCACTGGAGATCTGGAAGGTGTCTCACTAACTGAAAGCATGGGTAGCTAGTTACGACAGTGCTAACGTTGCAGCATGGCTAGTTCTACGACCACAGCCAAGATGTTTTTATTTTGGTTTGATGACCTTTGTCTTTGCTCTGCTTTCGGACGTGATGCCAGCTTCTAACAACCACCACGTCTGTCTACTTTTAAAAGCTACACTGCAACTAATAACCCAGGTTTTGCAACATGCCAGCGCTAGCACAGGTGCTAAAAACACCTCATTTAAGTAGATAAGTGTCTCATTCTAAACCTCAAACCCCCAAACCCCTCCTCTCATAACGTCCCCTGAAGACAAACAGAAACATCAACACAACTGTACATTTTTAACTTCATTTTTCAAGCACCAAACACTGAACTGACCCCACCTGTATGCCCCGCCACATCCCCCTGTACGACACAGCTGCGAAATATCCAATCACACGATGGGTTGACTAGTACTTGTGGTAAATATGGGTATGAACGTAGCCTCGAAAGCCGCCTTGGAACGGCTCACTCCCTTGTGATTGGCTAGCCATTCACTGCTAGTGCCAGATGCCTCGCCCACAATTTTCTGCAGAGGCGTTACTATGACAAGCAGCTCGAGTTGCGAAGTAGAAAGTCATAAGAATACGCAAGTTGTTATTTTTCATTCTTGTTGTGTTTGTTGCCATGCCAGTAACACAAAAAGATGAGATGAAAAAGACCTGAAAAGGTCAGTTCTTCATGAAAGGACGACGTTAAGTTAACATTTTCCTGGTGTCCACAGATTTCCAAGTACTAACCAACCCAAGTTTTTGTTTTAATCCATCAAATGTCCCAGCCTCGTGCAAAAGCTACCCCTACTACTCCTAGACCAACTTCCGCCAAACCAAATATAACCAACACATTTCAAAACATCTTTCCCCTGACTAATAAAGTCCCAAAACCTCGATTCCCCTTCAAACCGCCGGCCCAGAGTCCTGACGCTGCTGGATCTTCTATTGAAAGTCACCAGAACCAGATATGTGTCACTGTTAGCAGAATAAAAGAGGGGTGTTTTTTCCTGCTTAGCCGGCTAGGGAGTATCCGCTGTCTGGATCTGCGTAACCAACACTCGATCTCCTTCTTTCGTCTTTATCTGTCTGCGTCTCCTCCGTCCTGTCCTCTGCTGGATCTGTCGCTCCTCCTCCTTCTCTTCTCGTCTCTTTCGCCCCGTCCTCTCTCTCTCTCTCTGAGGACGGCTGAAATGGTTTTTCTGTGAAGGAGTATAACCCTGTTGCCCCGCCTCCTCCTCCTCCTCCTCCCCCTCCCAACTAGAAAACCATGAGCAGATACACCTGGGAGTGTAAGGCCAAAGAGGAGTCCGACTGTGAGGTAAGACCCAACCCCCAAATGTCAGACGGTCCCGTCCCCTTTTTTATTCCACCTCTCCAAAAACAGCACTCTCATCGTTACTGTGGCCCTGTCAATCATCTCCTCTCTCAGCTCTCAGTGATTTAGCCAGAGTCTTAGCCCCGGCCACCAAGTCCAAAGACATTAAATGTCGCTAAAGTGCACCTAATTACACCCTTTAGAAACAATAGATCGACCTGAGCCTTCAACACCACATGAATAAAAAGGAAATATTATGAACAACTGCTGTCCTACTGCTGTGTTCTGCTGAGTCTGGGTCACACAAATGAATCACAATCACAAGTTAATTAGTATTCAATAACATCACCATTTCATTTACGCCAACATTTAGAGAGAGTGGCTAACGAGCTAGCAGCTAGCTCTAAGGTTTTTTTTAGGATTACAAAGCAGTTTTTAAAAGATATTCAGAAAGATAAGAAACCTACCCCCTGGCGCTAAAGATTTAGCATGTAGCCCGAGCTCAGATGATCAAATCTTTAGCACGCCACACAGCTGCCACACAGCCGCCACAACATGCACATGAAACAGCTGCAAACAAAACAATATTTACTGGGAGCAACGAGTCTGTTGGCACACAACACACACCAACCGGTGACACAAACACTCGCAGACAACGTAGTAACGCACGAGGCTTTTCTTTCATCGAACGCTAATTCTTCGGCCAAACGTTAAAAAAAAAAAAGAGAGCGAAACATAAAGCTGAAGCAGACAGAAAGTTTGTCCAGTCACCCTCTAGGTCTGACTCGAAGTGGCCTTTGCATCTGCAATCATTTTCGGGAAACATTTCCAATGGATTTGGGAAACATTGCTAAGCTAGCTAAAAGCTTGTTACAAATTTTAGCTAATCCCAGTATTTGACTGGTCAACAGTCAGACACACAGAGACTCCAGGAAGTGTCCATGTGCCTCCATCACCATTGCCATCATCAGACCCCCTGTTTATCTCTGTTCCCGCCACCCCACCCGCCCCCAAAACAACACCCGCTCTAAAGCCCTCATGGCCCCCTCCTCCCCACAAGCACTACTCAACCACACCCCCTGTCCCCTCACCCGCACCTCTTCCGACCGTAAACAGCTAGATGAAAAAAAAAAAAAAAATCCAACAACAACATATAAAACAAAACAAACCAACAAACAAACCACGCTGCCCTCCTCCCCTCCCCCGAAACATTTTCCAGTTTCACGCTGATGGGAGGACAGAGGGGCCCTACCCCGTAACCATGGAAGTGACGTATCCACACGTCCTGCCCGAAGTTACAATCTAGGCCGACCGCCAGCCGGTAAATGTTCTCACTGCTCTTCTATCCAATCACAGCGCTCCAATACACTCTGTCTGTCTGGGTGTTTGTGTGCGTGTGCGCGTGTGTGTGTGTGTGTAGGAGCGATGATGCCCTGATGTCAAACGGGATAAAAAGCTGGAAAACAGACCCTCAAATGGACCTGACGATCAATAGTCCCCCCCCCCCCCCCACTCGCCCACCGCCCGCCTCAGTCTCTCTCCCTCTCTGACCTTAATTAATTCCCATTGAATATTGAATTAAATGAAAACCTTTTAAAACAGAATGTGTTCTCCTGGCCCCGCCCCCCTACCCTAAACTGCCCACTCTGGGCATGTGTGTGTGTGTGAGAGAGAGAGAGAGACCGTAAGCAGTGTTTTGTGCGTTGCGTTACGACAAATTGATGGGAGGAGGGAGAGGGGGGAGGAGGTGGAGAAGGGGGAGGAGCACAGAGACGTGCTGCCATGAGCCACGGAGGGAGGGAAGGAGGGGAAGGGCCGCAGTTTTGCATGGTGACTTGCATGTGCATCCGGGGTGGGGGCGTGGCTAAGGCGGTATCGTCTCTGCTCTCTGACCTCGCTGCACTGAATGCCAACAGCCTGCTGAGCATGACGGCCAATGAGGACGGCTGCTGGCCGACACCGGGCGCTTGGTGCTTCGCTGCATTTTGCAAAAAATAGAAAAAATTGTCAGGCGACACTTGTTGCCAGGTTTTAGCGGTCCTAGAACAGCCGGAACAAAACGCAAAAGTGTGATTGTGAAGAAGTGGAAACACGGCGGCAGCAGCGGTGCGTTCCGTCGTTCCGAAGATTAGAAGTTTACGTCAATGTTAAGTTTAACGTTAACGTTTTAAGTTTACTGTTTTTTGTTGTCTCATTCCTTTCTATAATGTCCACCCGGCTCAGCTAGCATTAGCCATTAGCGGTAACAACAAATCGTTCTTTTTCTTTTTGCCACCCTCTCGTATCGTTACTCGCTGAAAACTGGCAACTTCTGTCTTCGAGGCAAACCGAGCGCACCGTCTCCTTCCCTGTTTGCCTGCCCGTTTCAGCTTGCTTCACGTAGAAAAGGCAAAAAAAAAATGAAAATGAATAAAGGCGAACAGTCGCTGATGAAGACACTGAAGTCGTCTCTTCATCTCGGAAAGTTCGGGTCGGACATTCGGCTCAAACTTTGCCACACTGAACGTGAACGCTTTTGTCGCGGTTCTAATGGAACTCTCTGCCCACCCTCCCCACCCCCCCCACCACTCAACTCCTCCCCCTTCCTCCCTCCCCCACCCCCTTCTGGGCAGGATGATCCTAATTCCCAGAACAAGCTGGAGGACCCAATGAAGGCCCCCGCCAAGGAGGACGACTCCCTCAACATCCACAACTCTCTGACCCCCAAACACGAGAACCACAAGGTGCTGGGCGGCGAGGAGAACTCCTCGGAGGTAAACTCACTGCAGAACAACATGATGTGAAAAACACGCTGCCGTCACGGCAATGCAAAAAAAACGACAACAAAAAACAAAACAAATCAAAACAAAAGAAAAAGGCGCGCCGGCGACAGGAGTCCACGCCCCGACCCCGACCCCGCCCCTCTTCGCCGCCCGCCTACCCAGAAACACCCCTCCTCCTCCTGCTTGCCGCCACGCCCGCCAGCCCGCCCGCTGCCGAGTGAGCGCAAACCGACCGGTCGACCAGCCAGCCAGCCAGCCAGCCAGCCAGCCAACCAGCCAGCCTGCCTCCTTTACCAGCTGACCAACCTGCAACCGACACGGCAACACTGCCACCTAGCGGCTCGGGCTGCCTCAAAAACAAAACAATCAAAAAGGAAAAAAAAACAAACAAAAAAACAAACAAACAAGAAAAAAACTCCTCCACTGCCGCCGCCTCCACCGTCACCACTGCCCCAGCTGGAAGTCAAACCCCGCCCCCTTTCTCCCCACTCGCCGACATCCAATCACATCCCTGTTTTGCAGCCCCGCCCCCCCGTCACCTCTCCCCCATCGTTACTGTCACTTTACCGTTCCTCTCTTTTACCTACACACTCACACACGGGAGACAGACACACACACAGTGGAATAATGATGAACATACACACACACTTATAGGTGTACACACGCACACACACACACACACACACACACACACAGTTTTCCTGCCTGCATTGGTGTATTTTGTAAAAATAAAAAAGAAGAAAGAAATCATACAGAAGTTTAAAGCGTACGTAAAACGTCATTGTAAAAAAAAAAAGAAGATTAAGATAAAGCTACTGAGAGGTTTTTGATGTTTGTCTGACTAATCCAGTGAGTGTGTATAAATATTGGAGAAAAAAAAAAAAACAAGCAGAATTGCTCGGATTGATGTGCGACGAAGCAACACGATGTGTCTTGGTTTTCATTGGTGTGATTTCTAATCCTTTGATGTACTTGTTTTATGCTTTATTCTTTTCTTTTTTTGTACTTTTTTGGGACAGAGAAAAAACAAGATTCAGACAGTTGTTGAAATAAAAACCTTTTTAACATGAGCCTCGCCGCATTCCTGTCTTTTCCTCCGTGTCGGCTCCCGTTGCCCCGCCCCCACTCTAACCCGCACCAACCCCCTCCACCCCCGCAAAAAAAACAACAAAAAAACGAAACTCTGCATGGCTTTGAACGCAGCTTCTTGTCCAACCCCAAAACAAAAAAAAAAAATATCTGCAGCTAAAATGCACAGCGACCTCTGCAGGTGAACTCAATATGACCTTTTCTGAACCGTCTGAATGCACAAGTCCAACCGCTTGTGTTGCGTGGCATGTTTTTTCGTCACCAACAAGGCAGTTAAGCTCCAAATAACACACGGAGCACAAGCGCCTGGTCCACCAATCCAGTCACTGACTCTTCTGGTTCAGTCACAGTCTGGATTTAATGTGTCCTCTTCATCCTCACAGTTTGCATTTAATGTGTCCTCTTCATCCTCCACTTTTGAAAATAACACACTTTTTTATCAAAGGGAACGACACAGACTTGTCGTGGACGCCGTTGTTCTCGACTCTGGGCAGCTGAAAAGTTATTGTGACGGTCCTTGAGGGGGTGGGGTGGCTGGGGGGGAGTGGGCGGACTCATTATTCAAATAAACGAGGGGATATGGAGGGAGGAAAGGGGGGAGGAGGTTGAGCGTAATTCAAACTGAAAAGAGCTTCTAGTGCAAGCAGGACGGCCGCCACCGCCAGAGAAACATGGGGGGAAGAAACAAGCAGCGGTGGCAATGGTTGCTGGCTGTAGAGTCTGACTGCACACACTGCAACACACCCACCCTCCCACACACACACACACACACACACACACACACACACACAGAGCGAGGAAGGCTCCTCTGAATGCGGACACCATGGCAACAAGTGGGCATTACATCAGCGTCGGCGAGGTGTTAATATGGTGGGGGAGGTGCTGCGGCGTTTTCTGCAGGGTTTTTTTTTTTTGCGGGAGGAGAGGCAGAGCTTGCGAGGGTGCAGAGACTGGAAGGTGTCCAGAAATTAAAGTGACCTTTTAATTTGATTTGAAGAAATCACTTTACTTTTGTTCTCTGTCCCTCCTTTCTGTCTTCTGCTGCTTCGCCTTTCAAGCAGCCGTGCGATAAAACAGTCACGTCCGGAAATCAGCCCCCTGTGATGTCATAAACAGGCACCGATGCCACTCTGAGGTCAGTGGCCACGCCCCCCCGGCCAAGGGACCGCCCCGCTTTGATCCCTTCACGTATGTGTGAGGTCCGTCAATGCATTAGTTTTGGCAGGAGGGCTGTAAACACTGGGCTAAACTTGCCGTCAGCCCCCGGCGCCCTTGGAGGCGGGGAGGAGGTACTGCACCACCGGAGGGCGTGAAAGATGCAGCTGTGAAGCCATCCATAGCTGATGGCTGCAGCCAATCTGGTTCCGACGCTTCCGTCACAAACTGGGTGACACAGAGGGCCAAAGGACAGGAAGTGTAAGGTGTTCACTGCCAGAAAAAAAACACTTTTTAAAAATTCAATGTTGAAATTTTTAAAAGAATCATTTTGTTTTGAGGAGTTTAAACTGATGGTTGTAGCAATGCTTTTTAAATCACGGCAGCACTTCCTGTCACCAGATTAAAGGCTGACTTGTGGACAGCAGCACAGCTGCGTGCCGCTCTGTGTGTGTGTGTGTGTGTGTGTGTGTGTGTGTGTGTGTGTGTGTGTGTGTGTCCGCTGCCTCTGGCTGGGGTTTAATAGTCTTCAGGTGAAGAGCCAGCGTTGCGATGGAAACACACACCGACGCCTCAGTCTTCGTCGAGCAGATCCAGACTCAGTGACCTCCTGGTTCTCCTGCCAGTCTCTCACACCGACACACACACACACACACACACGCACACACACGCACAAAGTGGCCCGTGTTGACCTTTCCGCAGCTCGGCAGCGCTACATTGACGCGTATCAACGCGTTAAAGTGCTCTGGACTTCCTCTTGAAGTCCCGTCATCTCTTCAGACGACCCTAATCCTCTCCCACACATCTGCCCAGCTGTCACTTACGGTTGCATCAGCGCGCGCGCGCACACACACACACACACACACACACACACACACACACACACACACACCATTAATCTTGAATCACATCAGCCCTGATAAATATTCCAGCGTGAATGCACAGATGAAGGAGGAGTGCAGCAGAGTCATCCTGGTGACTGGAGCTGGTATTGCCACCTGTTGACCTGACACCTTATCGACATCGATATAAGCCGGGTCTCTTACTTTGATTGGCTTTCAAGGTTCAAGGCCTTATATATCTGTAACTGATATGACCAACAGTCCAGTATCTGTGTAACTGTGCAGCCTCTGGCCTCACACTGACCAAGCGTCACTGGTCCTTGTTGTCGATGCCGCAGGAAGTCAGTTTTTTCAGTGTGTCTTGTGACCTGCGAGGGGTCACGCGGCTGGAAAATGTCATCAGCATCAAAAGCATCAGGAGCATCATCTCATTCATTATCAAGCTAAATGAGTTTCCCCCCAGATATGAAAATCAGACTGATTTTGTTCAGTGAAAAAGAATTAAGAAGATATTTGTCTGGGGTAGAAGAAGAATATAGTGATTTTTGTTTTTGCCGTAAAATGGAGCAGATGAATTTTTTTTTTTGTACTTTATTTATCCCGAGGGAAATTCAAAATAAATAAAATAGGAGTGTAAAATCCATAAATTCCCCCTAACTATTAAAGGTGCAAATGCTGGTGGAAGGTCAGAGGAAGAAGTGTGAAGCAGAGATCATGGTAGAGGTGTGCCAGCAACACTCTTCTTCTTCTTCTTCTTCTTCTTCTTCTTCTTCTTCTTCTTCTTCTTCTTCTTCTTCTTCTCTCCTATCTGCTCTTCCAAGTTAAACCTGCTGGGACTTGGAATCCTTTGCCGGCCTGTGATTGGCCGATGATGTGATGGAACGATGGTGTTGGAGAGGCTGCTGTGATTGGCTGCCATGTGGATGTGCTCACATGGCAGAGAGGGCATGCACACAATCATGCACCGCCCGTGTGCACACATGCACCAACGCACACACGGCTGCACAAACACACAAAAATATGAAAGAGGATTAAATGAATGCTAAATGTACACATTATAATGGATGTGTGCGTGTGCGACGCGCCACACAGATGGTGACACACATGCAGGGAAAAACAGCAGCTGATTCACAATTACACGCATGCACGCACAAAAGCGCTCGGCGAGTCTCACAAAGCCTCCTGCGAAAGAAAATAAAGGGAAGAAACCAAACGGGTCGAGGAGAAAAGCCCCGGGGGGGTGAAGGGGGGGGGGGGCTTGGTAGGGGGATGGGGGGGCGGGGGCGCCGTCTAGGTTACTAATGAGGCTCGGAGGAACCAACTCGAAGCCTCGGCTCCTTTTCTGATGGAAATGTGGCGATATATTACACATCTAATGGGTGAGGAAGCCCCGCCCACTCCTCTTGGTGCGCTGCTGCACGTGACTGAGTTCCAGTTTGGAAGCAGCATCAGCAGGGCAGTTACCCTTCTCTACACCACAGTCAAACACAGGCGGTTCCGGTTCCAGTTAAATCTATGAATGAGATTATATTACCTTTCACGGACTTTCTAGAAATGTTTGGATGGAAAATTCTGCATTTTCGCGATCATGTGAAGCAGACTCAGCCAAATAACTGACACCAGGAAGTCTGCAGCAGCAATGGACAAGCCAGTTCAGCCCAGTCTGGAATATAGGTTTTCCGGTAGCGCCTCTTTGCTAACAGGTGCATTCTCTGTGTGTTTGTGGGTTTACTTTGAATAACCAGTGTGTTCCTGCGCTACAAGGTAACCATTGACCTGGAGCTCCACTTCGCCAAGTGGTCCCAGTCTAGACCCTCCAGCGTTCCCTTCGCCCAGTACGACATCTACCTCCACAGGGTCCCCAGCAGAACCCGACGCAGAACCCCCAAAGGGCCCCAGGGCCGGACCGGGAACGGTCCTCGCAGATCAACACCTCGTGTCCTGCGCTGGGAGGACGGCCTGCACCGGCCACCACCGTTCCCTCCGTCCACCTGCAGCCCTGTCAGCACCTCCTCATTGCCCGCCTCCGTGATCAGCGAGCGGCAGCAGCAGCAGCAGCAGATTGAACGCTGGACTCTGAAGCCACACTCTCCCTAAGGATGAAGGATTCATGAACAGTTCAATGAATCAGCCTCCATCTCCGGGATCAGGTTGGACTGAGGTACAGCAGAGGGATGACTAAAAAGGGCTTTCAAAAAATTGGCTGTGTGCAGACAAAATGTGGAGAATTGGTGCAGACCTGCAGGGTTGCAGAGCAGGGACAGCGTCACTTTGCTAACATAACTCCGAACCTGCTTCTCCAGGTCCTTCTAGAGGTTTTTCCCCTGTTCAAAACCAAGTACGTCATATATCAGATAATCCTATATGTCCCACATAGCATAGCATAACCATCAGGCTACACTTGTAAATAGCTGGTTGCAGCTCAGCTATGGCTATCGGCAAACATCGCTAAGCACTTTCTGCCTGGGAGGGATAAAAAAAAAAAAAACAAAAACAAGGGATTAATTTGTGCTTGTAAATGTGCATAATGTAAAAAAAAAAAAATATGTTGTGCCTGGACTGCAGTGTCGAATAAAGAGGGATCATATTATAAAGCAGAGCAAAATCTGTATTTTGCTCTAAATGCAGTGTGACCGTGGAGGTCAGCGACGTCAGAAACACGTTATACCAGTTAACATAAAAAACAGGATGGAAATTTTGAATAATCTAGAATTAAAAATGACAACTGCGGTGATAAAATTTGCAGCCACAGTGCTGTAGATGTGATGGAAGACGGAGCAGTTGCTCATAGCAACAGAAGCACCAGCGTTTATTTTTACATTTGTCCATCAGTGCCAACAAGTACAACAGAACCAGCTGGCAGCCGGTCAAGCTCAGAGTCGATAACGGCCCTTCGGATTGGTCTACATCCGATCCGCTCACATGACATGGAGTCTGCACTCTTCACATCTGACTCAGCAGCGGTGTGCACGAGCCAGAGCAGATGCATTGATTTCTGCCGGAATCTTTGATTTCCAAAACAGAACCAAACTTCTATTCTTGGTCACTTGTCTGAGAATTTCATTTGCAGATTGCAAGCCAACAAATAGAGTTGATTAAAAGAGCTGAAGCTTCAACAAGCAGCAAGAGTTTTTGATTTAAAGTGTTGTGGGAAAGATTGTCCGGCTAAAGAAAGAAAGAAAAGCTAGCTACTGTTGCATAAAATGTCTTCTCTGTATGTTTTATCATGTGACAGGGCGTTTTCTGGAATTATTAGAATAAAAAAACAGATTCGGAAGCAGTGCTCCACATTTTCTCTCCGCCTTTGTTGAACTGGTGTTTGCAGATGGAATGAGAGCTGAGTCAGGGTTTGTGCTGTAAAGTCACGATTTTTTTTTCTTTTTTTCAGTTCAATGTTGATGCAGTTAATGCAGCAGCTCAGGGATGATGCAGCACTGCCTGTTATGAATATTAGCAGGGCAGTGAAAAACAGGTTAAATGATTTAAATTAGCATTTGAATTTTGCAATGTGTTTGATATTACGGGTTTTGCAAGCTCCATGCTGCCATCTGCTGATGATAAAAAGTCTCAGCACATTTCATTTTACTTCGAGGACAAAAAGAAAATGTGTGTGATAATTGTGATAATTGTCTGTGGGCTACGTACTGTGGCATCATCATTTCACACTGTGTCATTCTAAAAATAATAAACCTTTCACCTCGCCAATGATTGTCAGAAAACTTCTAACTGTTGCTTGCATATATGTTGGTTTGACCGGGGAAAAAAAAAATACATTTTATATATATAGATCTTATTATTATTATTATTAGTAGTAGTAATAGTAGTGTTATATCTTTTGTAAGGGATAGACAAGTGCAAAATATCTATCTATCTATATATCTATATATATATAGATATATAGATAGATAGATAGATATATGTGTATATATATACACACATACATATATATATATACATATATGTATATACATATATGTATATATATAAGTGAAAACAGAGGACTGGATGCTTTGAATAGTACAGTCATAACAGTATGATAGGCTTTCAAGTATTGTACCATGAAATCTGTGGATGTTTTTGGAAGACAAACTTTTCCAACGCAAGTGTGTGAATTTGTGAAGGCAACTGTACTCTAAGACAGTTGCCTTCAAACTTTCCAAAGATTTAAATTCTTAAGAACAACCATTTTTAACCACTACAATACAGATTGAAATCAGAACAGCATGTCTATATGAATAACTACAAAAATATGCATTTTAACAATTTCTTCTTGCAGTATGTGCATTACAGAGACAGCCTACTTTGTTGTGCAATGTCTTAAAAAAAATGTAACAAGATACATAAAGAAGGAAACCTCTGCATGGTCTCGTGTGAGGACCCACTCAAATGAATTTTGGGAACAAGTGTTTATAACAGAGAGAGCACACTCAGTTCAGGTTTGAATTCAAAGGCTGTTGCATCTGTTCCAGTGGCACAAAACAAAAATGAACTTTTTGGAGATTTAAGACTTAAGGAGATGTCTAATGATGAAATCTTTAGGTCAGAGAACAGTATAAAGGCACTTCAGATTTGTTGGGATAAATACCAGACTCCTATGACTCTCCTCCAAGACTATTTACCCCATAAGCTTGTTTTTGAGGAACTGGGTGACAGCCTCTGTCCATCTAGATTCAGAACAATCTTCTGCAGTACTTCAAAAGTGCATTTGAGGTCTTGTGGGTATTGCAGGTTCAAACAGTATATCAGTCCAAATAACAAAGCACAAGCCATTCCAACATTTGCAAAAGAACTGAGGACTTCTACACCTTCAATCAGGACACCAACGTCCTCAGGGTCTTCAGGCCATTCCCCCTCCTTCTGGATGACATATACTCCCATCACAGTTTGCTCCATGGAAGCGCTTGTCTCAGTGTCCGTGTTCTGTAGTATAAAAACATGATAAATTATTTTAGACCAGTTTTCCCCACGCTTTTTGGCTTGCAAACTATGATCATTTAAAAAGTGATATGTTCCACACAAAATGTAATGCAATCCTGAAATATTGGCTTGCATTTATATTTTTGTACGTAATCCTTAGATGCATAAAAGACTCAAGAGATGATCAGGAGTCATTGTAGGAATTACTGTATTTTCCGGACTATAAGCCGCTACTTTTTTCCCCACGCGGCTTATGCAAAGGTGCGGCTTTTCTGTGGATTTTACTTCACCCGCCAGGGGGCGCTTCAGCAGGAAGTGCAAAAACGAGACAAGTGGTGACACGGAGAGCAGCGGTTTCAGTGCGCAGGAGGAAGATGAACAGTGACAGGTGGTTTCTGGGTTCAGTGTTCATGAAGTGACTTTGATGGTTCCAGGGCGCATGAAGAAAAAGTGACAGCAGTTAGAACCGATGCGTCGCTGCCTCAATCGAGTTCTGGTCCGACTCAATACCAATTAACCGAGGTGACCAGCGGGACCCCGCAAACAGGATCCGCGGTGCGAGTCCAGAGTCACAGGCTCGCAGCCGCCGAACCGCTCCGCGGACCCGTTTCCTGACGAAACACCTGCGGCTTACAGTCCAGTGCGGCTTGTATATGTACACATTTGTTTTTTCCCCTAAATTTAGCTGGTGCGGCTTATATTCAGGTGCGCTTTATAGTCCGGAAATTACGGTAATGCTTTAAAATAGGGGTGGGTAAATGTTTTGGCTCAGGGTCCACATTGACTTTTAAAAATGGACTGATGGGCCGGGCCAGCACCCAATGCATGTATCTGAGTGTGATCGGCTATATATGACCTGCCTAGTGTTTTGTTTTTGAAAGGGACGGAAATTTATTGTCTATGTTATATTGATTTTGTGTCGGATTTCCTGTCTGGTGCGAGCTGCTCTGTTGAACTTGACGGGATTTAGCAATGGCTCCGTCAAAAATAAAGCTGCTACGGATTGATAGTGCTGAGGTGCAGAGAGACGCTGCTGAGACGAGAGAGTGGCAGCGATCAACTCCGATGACCGCGGTGCTTGTAAATAAGGCAAATGCGCCATCTAGTGGGATGCAAGGCATTACAGGACAAGTTCAAATGGATGCAGTCATAATTATATGATTTGCGCAATTCTGTCAATCTTCGGCGGGACGGATTAAGAAGACCAACGTGCCGGATGTGGCCCGGGGGCCGTAGTTTGCCCACCTCTGCTTTAAAACATGTTAAATTGTCATTTATTTTTAGCTGCATTACCTTCCCCTCAACTTTACAAGACATTAGCACTAGTTGACTGTATCATTTTCCACACTTCATGTCCAGTCAACACCAAATCAGACATCTCAACATATGTACCTTCTCTGATTGTACTACTCTGTCACTCATGTAACTCACCAAATACATCTTCACAAGTTTCTCAGGGTCTTCGTTCAAGTAGATGCACAAGGATCTGAGGATACATGCTCTTCTTGTATGTAATGTGTCGTCCTAAGGGGAAATAAAATAATCCATGCTGACATAATATTCTGCATTCTATAGCAAAAGCATGAATACAAACTGACTGTTAACTGAAAAATTTGTACATGGTTATTATACCAATGGGTGCACAATATGTGTGTCTCGGAAATACAGACAGAGAAAGAAAGACAAGGAGGCAAAGAAGCAGACAGAGAAAGACAGACAAATAAACAGAGACCAACAGACGGGCACACTAACAGAGACACCGATAGTAAGACAGAGACAGAGACAGAGACACAGACACAGACACAGACACAGACAAGCAGACACACCTTGGAAATGTCCATCACTTGTCTAAACCTCCTCCCAGCTGCTCCACCTCGATGTCTAAACATCTCCATAAGACGTGGAGAGTACTGATCAAGTGCAGCAAAAAATGTTGAGAGCAAAGGCACAGTTGATATGCGCAGGAACTCTTTATCAATCTGAAAAAAACAATAAAGCAGGTGAGAGTAATTCATTCAAAAAATCAATAAAGACAGGATGAATTGCCATTTGTTTGACAATCAATTGAAAGTAATACTATGCTAAATAGTTTCATTTGTGTTCATCATCTCGTTTGACGTTCACACACAGAGAGAATGAATAAAACCTTGGAAAGTACAGCCAGCTTACCTCTCTCCCAGTGAACAGAGCTGGCCATCTACATTTAAAATCAGCAATCATGGGCTGGCCTTGAAGAACCTCTTGTCTTCTGTAAGAGAAAGTCTTCTCCATCTTTAATGCCACTACGTGGTCATTGTGTCTCTTTTTTGTCTCTAAAATAAGTTCCATCCTCTGCTTTTCAAGGCTCTCAGTGGTTTCGCCTTTTGGGTACTCTGGACAGTAATTCACATCTGCCCTCCTTGGTTTTTTAACATTCAATGGTGCCAGAGATTTGTCTTGGTTCTTGTTCTTGAGTGAATTTATCATCACCTCAGCACATCCCAGTCCTCTCAGTCTGGTTCGGAGGTTGGCCATTTTATATTTGAGGCTTATCTTCCACCCGTAACAGCCATTGAAAGATCCCTGCTCCCTTAGGGCGTTTACCAACAGGCGCCCTAGGTAACATCTCGGTACGGTACGGGTCGGTAATCAGGCATTTCGACGAGCCCCAGCACGTTCCCAGGGGTTACGATTTTGGTACCTGCCCCGTTGGGGTTCGAAGCGTGCAGAGCTGAGACCGTATGGGTGAAGTAGCAACGTGCAGGGCACTGATTGGGTAAGAGTTTTGATGAAAGCCAAAGGCGGTCTTTCGCGAAAGACCAAAACCGCCATTTTTTAAATGCCCCGCGTGTGGATTTTTAGATTTTCACGTATTAAAAACTGAAAAGCTTATGAAACTGTACCATGGGCGAACGTAGAACTCCGGACGTTTCTGTTCTCTGTGGCCGAAGAAAAAGCTCAAAGAGAGAGCTGGACGGACAGAGCGACACGCAATGAAAAGCCTTCCTGGTTTCGCAGCCGGTGGCCGTCGGTGTACGGCGTACAGCGAAACAGCGTCCGGAGAAATAAAATTAAAAAAATGCAGAGCGACTACCGAAACACCAAGGACTACAACAGTCGGAGTGGAACGAATAGAGAAAATGTTGGAGGTTTGTTCAGCCTAATGCGGATGCGATGGAACACCGACGCGGTGGCCAACGGGAGTGAGACGGGCTCGACTCGGCCGGTGGACGACGAAAGAATAGTCGGCCACGACAGAATTTGAAAACATGCTTGAGGACTGTGAATGTGATTTGTAACATCAAACAACTTTAGTTTGAAGGCTATTTGCAAAGTACGCCCGTTGAATCGTGTCGATTAACCGCTAGCCACCACTGCTAACTCCGTGCTCTGCTTGTGTTGTGTTCGCTGGCAGCGAAACTTAAGAGGTGGTTACGTAAGTTTCACTCCTTATAGCGATTTTAACGCTGCTCGCTTGTTAACACCGGTCGAATAAAGTTGTTGTTGTTTTGTGCTTTGTGTGGACTTAAGTTGTGCGGATATTCTTGTCTAATAATAAACGACTGTGAGACTCAGGTTATCGTTTCAGCCTCTACATTTTCTCTTCTTGGACAGTCTTATGATACAAGTCAACAGTATTAAACAAAATCATGCTAAGCCCTACGAAAATGTCTTGCACAAAACAAAACAAAACCACAGTTAATACAAAAAGTGAATCCTATGGTTTCGGGGACACGGGAGGCACAAAAAAACCTTCGGTTCGCCTTGCAACCGTGACTCTGCCCACGCTCAGGTACTGGTCAGGCTTGTGGAAATACCTTTCAACTGAGCTGTCCCGTACCGTGAACGGCTGGCACTAGCCGCACAGGGCTAGTGGGTAAACGCCCTTCGACAAGGATGCTTTTTCACGAGTGCCTCTGCAACGTTATTAAGATCCAAGTCACTTGGATAGGCTTTAAACTTCACAATTTCCTCAGACAGACGTTGTAGGATTTGTGATTTCAGTTTAGGTGACGGACTTAGAAGAGTTCCTTTTGTTTGGCACAGAGCATTGGCCTTTTCAAGTTCAAGTTCAGCCTCATAGCTGAAAGCGGGGACAATGAAGACATCTGGCCAAATGCACTGCCTCGATGAGGATGAATCTGAGGAAGAAACTGGCTCTGTATCATCGGTATCAGCTGAGGAGATTGATAGTGTATCCGTATGCCTTTGGACATTTTGGGGTTGACATGCATCTTCTGAAGAACTCTGCAAGTATACCACTTTTATAGTAGCTTTATTGGATATTTCCGAGATCATTGTCAAGTTCACAAACTCGTTCCCAAAATCAGCATCTTGATACTGAAGTCGTAAATCTTGCTGTATTCCAAAACTGTTCTCAATTGTTTGGCATAAATCCTCTGTGGAACCTGGCATTCCCGCTGGAAGAATTAGCTTCCTGGCATCATCATGCCCAAGAATGACCCTCAGTCTCACAGACGGGTCCATTGCGCAAACCTTGATGATAGTACGGACACACATGAACACAAACAAAATTGCTCAAAAATACAGTCAGTACACACACACACACACACACACACACACACACACACACACACACACACACACACACACACACACACATACAGACATACATACATACATATACAGATCATTGAAGTACAGGGCACAGATCAAAGAAAAAGATATTTAGAACAAACTGTGGTGTGTGATGCAAGAGAATATACTTACTAATGACAGCCCTGTTTTCCCTGCAAGATAATGCGTCTTTTTTAGAGTAACCAGACGAAGGCCTCCCACTGAATAGGCAGCTAACGGGTAGTCATCAAGTAGTTCCCCATGCTCAATCAGAGCCACCTCTCTCACATGTGATGTGTCCAGGTCAAAAGCTCTGAAGTGTTCTGTATATGAACTAGAGAACTTCTTCACAATAAAATATACCTTGCCTCGCAAAACACAAATTTGGTGAATTTCACTGAACTCTCGAAGTCCAAATTGATGCCCATGGACAACAATTATTTCTGTGTTGTAGTTCATGCCATTGCATGACACTCTTTTTGTTAAATGGACATCAGTTGCATCTGGTAATCTTTGTTTAATAGCAATGGCAATACCACTTTGCAGAACATCAATAGGTAACGATGAGACACTAGTTACCACCAAAGCTGTTGTATGGTCAGAGGAGTCCAAGTCAGAGGCAACCATGAACTGATGTTTTTTGGCCAGTGTAAGTGTTATATTTTTAAAACAGTTAGTATGGCGAGCAATCTTTTTAAAAAAAACAAACAAAAAAAACTATGCTTAGTGTCAGGCCGGGACTTGAGGCAGGACTCAGACGCAGAGGTTTAACAGAAAAGTACATTTATTTCACAAGCAGTTTGTCCTCAGATCAGAGAGATCAAATAAACAGGCTATAAGAATACTATTCTCACTGAGCTGGCAACAAAATCAAAATCATTCGCATGAAGGAAAAAGGACTGACTAACTAACAAAAGTATACTCTAATAACAAATCTAAGTTTTAACGAAAAATCACTCACAAGGAGGAAAATGACTAAGTAGTAAACAAAATCCTATTCTAATAACAAAACATAGCATTAACAGAAATCACTCGACCTCGAGGAACAACCGTCTGCCTGTGGAATCTTAAGGCAATGGCTGTGAACGGGTTCAGGGCTAGAGGTGACGGATGAAGACACTCTGGCACAAGACAAGGGGAACACAGACTATTTGAACACATAAGGTAACAAGGCACAGCTAGAAACAATGGGTAATTGGGTCAGACGAACAGGTGGAACATGAGGAGAGGTTGTGATCTGAAACGAGAGGAAGTTGTCAAAATAAAACAGGAAATGACGAGACAAAACCCCAAGACGAGACAAAACCTCACCACGGTGTGACACTATAGCCTCAAATCTTATGGTCCATGCATGAACAAGAGGACCAAAAAGACAAATTAGAACTGGATAATGCTCTAAAAAATTATGCTTAGGCAGAAGACAGTTGTCAGGAAAAGGTTCTAGGTACCTTTGGCGATGTTCATGGATCTTGCAGTCAAGGTAAGAAATTAATTCATCAGAGAGAATAGGGGCAACAAGAAGCTCAACTATGTCCCTGAGGTCCAAAAGAAGTTGCCATGAAGGTTCATCCTCTGGAATGAGTGGACCAATAACAAGAGGCAACAATCGAAGCAGAGCCCAATTCTTGTGGGCGTTTCCACCAATATTTTTTTTTAAGGAGAAGGTCGCTGGAATCACTTGAGACCTATTGGTTTTATCTCCCCACTTGTAGTCAAAATTCTGGATTAAATTGTTAAGTTTTTCAAAGGCCCGGGGTTGGGCCTGGTGGCCGGGCCTTAGCCCACAGGGCCCGGCCGGGCCCAGCCAGAACGAGCGACGTGGGTCCTACCTCCTGTGGGCTCACCACCCGCAGAGGAAGCCGTAGGGGTCGGGTGCAGTGTGGTTCGGGCGGCAGTCGAGGCAGAGGGCCTCGACAGCCCGGGCCTCGGAAGCAGCCTCTGGCTGTTGGGACATGGAATGTCACCTCGCTGGGGGGGAAGGAGCTCGAGCCTGTGTAGGAGTTTGAGAGGAACCGGCTAGATATCGTCGGGCTCACCTCCACACACAGCATGGGCTCTGGAACCCAGGTCCTCGAGAGGGGCTGGACTCTCCATTTTTCTGGCGTTGCCCGCGGTGAGCGGCGACAGGCTGGTGTGGGCGTGCTTATTGCCCCACAGCTTAGCCGCCACGTGTTGGAGTTTACCCCGGTGAGCGAGAGGGTCGCGTCCCTGCGCCTTTGGGTTGGGGACAGGTCTCTCACTGTCATTTCGGCCTATGGCCCGAATGGCAGTGCAGAGTACCCGGCCTTCTTGGAGTCCTTGGGAGGGGTGCTGGATGGTGCTCCGACTGGGGACTCCGTTGTTTTGCTGGGGGACTTCAACGCACATATGGGCAGCGACAGTGTGACCTGGAGAGGCGTGATTGGGAGGAACGGCCTCCCTGATCTGAACCCGAATGGTGCTTTGTTGCTGGACTTCTGTGCTAGTCACAGTTTGTCCTGGGGCGGAGGTCGATGATCGACTTTGTGGTTGTGTCGTCTGACCTCCGTCCCTGTGTCTTGGACACTCGGGTGAAGAGAGGGCTGAGCTGTCAACTGATCACTACCTGGTGGTGAGCTGGATCCGCTGGCAGGGGAGGAGACCGGAAAGACCCGGCAGGCCCAAACGTATTGTGAGGGTCTGTTGGGAACGTCTGGTCGAGCCCTCTGTCAGTGCGGTCTTCAACTCCCACCTCCGGGAGAGCTTCTCCCAGAATATTGTTAATGCAGCTGCTCGTAGTTGTGGTCGTAAGGTCTCCGGTGCCTGTCGTGGCGGTAACCCACGAACCCGGTGGTGGACACCGGAAGTAAGGGATGCCGTCAAGCTGAAGAAGGAGTCCTATCGAGCCATGTTGGCTCGTGGGACCCCGGAAGCAGCTGACAGGTACCGGCAGGCAAGCGTGCTGCAGCTTGGGCGGTAGCGGAGGCAAAAACTCGGGCTTGGGAGGAGTTCGGGGAGGCCATGGAGAAGGACTTTCGGTCGGCCTCGAAGAAGTTCTGGCAAACCGTTCGGGCCTCAGGAGGGGGAAGCAGTTCGCCACCGACACTGTTTATGGTGTGCAGGTGGGGAGCTGTTGACTTCGACTGGGGATGTTGTCCGGTGGTGGAAGGAATACTTGGAGGATCTCCTCAATCCCGCTGTCATGTCTTCCGCGGAGGAAGCAGAGGCGGGGGACCCGGGGGAGGACTTGTCCATTACCCAAGCCAAAGTCACCGAGGCAGTCAGGAAACTCCTTGGTGGCAAGGCCCCGGGGGTGGATGAGATCCGCACCGAGTGCCTCAAGTCTCTGGATGTGCAGGGACTGTCGTGGCTGACACGTCTCTGTAACATCGCGTGGTGGTCGGGGACAGTGCCTCTGGACTGGCAGACCGGGGTGGTGGTTCCTCCTTTTAAAAAGGGGGACCGGAGGGTGTGCTCTAATTATAGAGGGATCACACTCCTCAGCCTCCCCGGTAAAGTCTATTCCAGGGTGCTGGAGAGGAGGATACGGCCGATAGTCGAACCTCGGATTCAGGAGGAACAGTGCGGGTTCCGTCCGGGTCGTGGAACACTGGACCAGCTCCATACTCTCCGCCGGGTGCTCGAGGGTTCATGGGAGTTCGCCCAACCAGTCTACATGTGTTTTGTGGATCTGGAGAAGGCGTTCGACCGTGTCCCTCGACGCATCTTGTGGGGGGTGCTCCAGCAGTATGGGGTCCGGGGCCCTCTGTTAAGGGCCGTGCGGTCCCTGTATGATCGGAGCAGGAGTCTGGTTCGCATTGCCGGCAGTAAGTCAGACTTGTTCCCAGTGCGTGTTGGACTCCGGCAGGGCTGCCCTTTGTCACCGGTTCTGTTCATCATTTTCATGGACAGAATTTCTAGGCGCAGCCAGGGGCCGGAGGGAGTCTGGTTCGGGAACCACATGATTGCGTCTCTGCTTTTTGCGGATGATGTGGTCATGTTGGCTTTATCGAGCCAGGACCTCCGATGTGCACTGGGGCGGTTTGCAGCCGAGTGTGAAGCGGCTGGGATGAGAATCAGCACCTCCAAGTCCGAGGCCATGGTTCTCGACTGGAAAATGGTGGTTTGTCCTCTCCAGGTCGGTGGGGACATGTACATATATATACATATATTTATGTAATATGTACATGTGTATATACACACACACATATATATATATATATATATATATATATATATATATATATATATATATATATATATATATATATATATATTTTTTTTTTTTTGTGACGAAGGCCAGTGTCAGGATCTCAGCACACTATCACACATTCATTGTTCCCTCTGTCTCTGTGGTGAGTGCACACATCACAGTTTCTTCGCATTCAGTGGTTTATATCACTCCCTACAGCCATTCTTAAAGAAAACACACAGTCTCTGATTAAGCATATTTGGTTATTTATTCACATTCACATACTTATTCTGTAGCTGTTTGCTGAGGGTCCAATTAACTGCTGTCTCTCTCCTCCACAGTCACTAGGTCTGAACAAGAGCTGCTCTGTATCAGCGCTGTTTATAGTTGGCAGGAAGTAGCCATCGACACAGGTGCCCTAATAAGTGGAACATACCATGTGCGGTCCGGTAATTTTCTAATTAACCAAGTGGTGGGTTAATTCTGGGGTTTATTTTTCAGGAGGAGGAAGTAGCTTCCATCTGCATATTGTTTTGATTGTGAGAGCCATGACATAGAGCCTCTGCTTTTCTTTAATACTCTTTAATTTGTCATTTTGTTGTTTACCTCTTTCTTGTGGGTGGGTCCAGGGGGAGGGGCTTGGTAGATAAAAGCCTCTGGCCCACCGGAGTTTGGGGGAGAGTGCTGCAGACTAGAGCAGGAGAAAATCTTGTGCTGCTTAACTTTTTTCCCTTTGTTTCTTTTGTGATTTTTGGACGTTTGAGTTTTCTTTCACATTTTTTGTGTAAATAAATCACCTCAACCTGCTTTTGCGACTCCAGCCAACATTTTTTCTTGGAAGCGGTAACCCACTCTGTGACAAATGGTGGCAGTGGTGGGATGGCCAGTCGCAAGCCAGAGCAAGGTTTCAATAAGAGGCCGGGACTGCGGTCACAAAGGAAGCAGTTACTAGTGAAGCACGAGGATGAGTGGGAAACGGTAGCTACAGAATCCCAAGGTTTTGAGGCACAAGGGGCGAAACCCAAAACCCGACTGCTGCAGCCAAGACCATCGCTGGAAGGTAATCTTTCTACATCAGAGTTGGTGGACTTCTTCAGGGGTTTTTTGGCCACCCAGCAGAAGTGAGATGATTTTCTCCAGGAAGAGCTCCGGGGCCTACGGACTGTACTGGAGGCCTCCCAACAGCCTTCAGGCCTCTCTCAGCCCGGCAGTCCGCCATGGCTGAAGACGGGAGCCCTAGACTGGATCTTCCAACACCAGGACCCAGAATGGCTGACTGACGAGACATGGACAAGTCACCGTTTACGTTCCCTCATAAACCGGATGTTCCTCCTGTTGACGTTCCGTCAGTCCAGCGTAAGGAGCCTAAGATGCCGGTCTATCAGCAAGGTGAGGACATCGAAAACTATCTTCTCCGGTTTGAAAGAATGGCCAAGACGTGGCAGTGGCCAAAGGAGGAGTGGCCCTACCGGTTGATTCCCCTGTTGACCAGAAAAGCCCTCGAGGCCTACACAGCCATGGATGAAGACAAATCCAACAGCTACACAGACTTGAGGGAGGTGCTGTTGGCCAAATTTGACATTTCCGCGGAAACCTATCGCCAACGGTTCCGGGCCACATCAACGCCATCCAGGGAGGCACCAACGGAGACCTACCACCGGCTGAAGGGCCTCTATCATCATTGGATGCATCCAGAACAGAGAACCAAGGAGCAGCTGGGAGAGACCATCATCCTGGAGCAGCTGCTGCATGTATTTCCACCAGACAGGAGCATGAACCTGAGGATGGACTGACGGCGGCAAGGTTGGCGATGCAGTATCTGAACGCCAGGAAGGGAGCCCCCTCTCGGCCAATCCGGACGGAGACCAGGGACTACACCCATCCCAGGGACAGCGCGCCAATGACTGTTGAAGTTAATCGGCGGGTAAATGACAGGGGACCCACGGCTTAGTCATTTATGAGGACGCTTGTATGCTATCATTGTGACCAGCAGGGACATAAGGCATCAGTGTGCCCTCTGAAGAGGCCAAAATTGTCTGGACTGTGTTCTGCGCCTCGACAAGGGGAGCAGAGCGACTATCGGGATGGGGAGGGAGAATGTAGATCTGTTCAAGTGAGAGTTAATGGGAAACCTCTCACTGCTCTTCTGGATTCTGGTAGCTCCATGTCATTTATAAAGAAAAGTTGGGTACCTTGTGTGATTGATTACAGTCAACAGACATAGACGTTTTGTGTGTACATGGTGATTGTAAGCCAGAGCCACAGGTAGAGCTTACAGTTGAGGTAGATGGGCAAAAGTATTCAATGACAGTAGGGGTGGTGGAGAAGCTACCGGTAACAATGCTTTTGGGACGGGATTTGCCTGTACTGTTTGATCTTTTAAGTGGGGTTAAGGGTCCCTGTAAAGCTCATAAATCTGTGGCTGGTCAGAATATTCATGTATCTTGCTTTGTCATGACACGGTCCCAAGCTAAAGCGCCAATCCAATCGGGGTTACAGCCTCTGCCAGACTTGTGTAATAGTCTGTGCAAGGCTAGAACCAAAGGACCCAGAAAAACCTGTCGGCAACGGCGACTGGAAAAGCATGTACCCCTATACCTTGTGAAATGCCTGAAAATTATGTCTCAGATGTTATATGGCAAGTGCCGGAAAACATTTCCATGTTGCAACATTCTGATCCCGTTTTAAAATCTCTGTACACCAAGGTTTTTGCCGCTGATAATCACACTGCCCAAATAAGGGGGTCAGTGTATGCTATACACAATGCCATTCTTTACCAGGGGGAGGAGTCAGACAGCAGAAGGTTAGTGGTGCCAAGTAGTTGCAGGTCACTCGTGTTACACCTTGCACACACTATTCCATGGGCAGGTCACTTAGGTACAAGACTTATCTAAGGTTGGCCTCTCGATTCTTTTGGCCGTCAATGTACTCTGATGTGCAGACATATTGCAAAACGTGTCAAGAGTGTCAAAAAAACAGTGCTGTCCATAAATCAGATCGGGTACCTCTCCAGGCCATGCCAGTGATTACCACCCCATTTAAGCGGATTGCAATGGATATCGTCGGGCCCCTGGAAAAGAGCTCTGCAGGTCATCAGTACATTTTGGTTGTATGCGACTATGCCACCCGCTTCCCTGAAGCTTTCCCTCTGCGGTCAATTACTACACCAAAACTCATCAGTGCCCTTGTCCAGCTTTTCTCCCGTGTAGGCATTCCAGAGGAAATCCTGACTGATCATGGTACCAACTTTACTTCCTGCCTGATGAAACAGCTACATAGGGAGTTGGGCATAACTGCTATTAGGACGTCTCCCTACCACCCAGAGACGGACGGCCTGGTGGAAAGGTTCAATCAAACCCTGAAGAGGATGCTGCGGAAGTTTGTGTCGGATACAGGCAAGGATTGGGATAAGTGGTTGCCCTTTTCACTCTTTGCCTACAGGGAAGTGCCGCAAGCATCCACCGGGTTCTCCCCTTTTGAACTACTCTATGGTTGGCCAGTCCAGGGGCCTGGGCATTTGCTGAAACAGAAATTGGAGGATACGGGAGCAAAGAAGGCATCGGAAGATCAAGGTGTTGTACACTATGTCCTCCAGATGAGGGAGTGGTTGGACCGGTACCGGGAGGAGGCCCGTCTCAATCTTCTGAAAGCCCAGAAAACCCAAAAGCGGTGGTACGACCAGAAGGCACGGCAATGCGGGTTTGAACCGGGGCAAAAGGTCTTGCTGCTCCTGCCCTCATCATCCAGCAAGCTACTGGCAAAGTGGCAGGGTCCTTTTGTGGTAACGAAGAAAATGGGCCCTACAACATATGAGGTTTTTCATCCATATAAGGGGAAATAAAAGCAAATCTACCACGTAAACCTTTTGAAAGCCTGGGAGAAGAGAAGCAGCCTTTCTCCCAACACTTCACTGCTGGCCCGTCAGGTGGTTGAGGAGGATGACTCTGAAGGTGTTGTGGAAGACTGGAAGCAGCCAGTCAAGGTGGACCTCTCCCACCTTGAGGGTAAGAAGCCAGTTGACCTGCAAATCATATTTGACACATTTCCCCAGTTGTTTACCCAGAAACCAGGCCTGACAGATGTGGGGCAGCATGTCATCTGACTTAAATCAGGTCAAGTTCCAGTATGACAGGCGTGCTATAGAGTACTTCAACGGTTGGTGGAGGCGTTGAAGGAGGAGATCCGTGTGATGTTGGCACTTGGGGTCATTGAACCTTCTGAGAGTGAGTGGAGTAGCCCTGTGGTCATTGTGCCGAAGAAAGACGGGTCCCTTCGAGCCTGTATTGATTTCAGGAAATTGAATGCAATATCATTTTTTGATGCATATCCCATGCCCCGAATCGAGGACTTGCTAGAGAAGATTGGGCGGGCCAACTATATCACCACTTTGGATCTCTGCAAGGGGTATTGGCAGGTCCCCCTTGAGAGCCAGTCCCGACCCCTCACAGCTTTCAGGACCCCCCTTGGCCTCTTCCAGTTTGCAGTGATGCCCTTTGGTCTACATGGTGCCCCAGCCACGTTCCAGAGGCTTATGGACAGAATTCTACAAGGCTGTGAGGACTGCAGTGCCGCCTATTTGGATGATGTGGTGGTGTTCAGCCAGACCTCGGAAGAACATCTGGATCACCTAAATCGAGTGCTGGGTGCCATCGACGCCGCGGGCCTGACGCTCAACCTGCAGAAATGTGAGTGGGCCAAACAGGAAACCCGTTACCTGGGGTATCAGTTGGGAAGAGGTGAAGTCCGGCCACAGGTGGACAAAGTTGAGGCCATTCAAAAAACCCCTAGGCCCCAGACCAAGTCACAAGTCCGGTCATTCCTTGGTGTAGCTCTCTTCATAACGCTGACGCAGGACGATTCTTTAAAACGGGCGTTTATTTATACTCTTGACGGATCAGCACATTCACGCCGTGAGAACTGAAATATAAAAAATTAAAACATAATGCACATCAAGAAAATAAAACACAAAATAGCGCAAGGCGTCAACATCAAAACTGCATGTACAAACATATTACCTCGTTGGGCTGCTAGTTATGAATAGAGGCTGCAAGTATGCTTTGGAGGAACAGTTATATCAAAACTAAAAAGAAAAGACACTTGCTGCTGTCGATAAGGCCACCATGCGGTCTCAAGAAAAAATGCACATCTAAAGGTTTTTCCCCATGCAACAACAAAGAAACGAACTTTGGTTCCCCTTTGTATTTCAACAAGAAATTAATCAACCATATCCTGAAGTTCTATCTTTACAATTATTTATTTATTGCTGAATGAAATTATCAAACCCATTTATGTAACCAAACCATGCCTAATACAAAACATTTATAAAACAACATTTACACTTGGCCTAGTTGGTTGGTACCGACGATTCATTCCTCACTTCTCCACACTGGCAGCCCCATTAACCGATCTCACCTGCAAGTCAGCTCGTAATCCTGTGGAGTGGGATGAGGAGTGTGAAAGAGCTTTCCAGGGCTTGAAGGAGAGATTATGTTCTTCCCCTGTGTTACAGAGCCCAGATTTTGGAAGTCGCTTCCTGGTACAGGTGGATGCCTCCGGTGTGGGCATTTGTGCAGTACTGGCACAAGGAGAGCCAGGTGAGGAGCATCCAGTACTTTACCTTAGCAGGAAACTTCTGCCTCGGGAAACTCGATATTCCACGATCGAGAAGGAGTTTCAAGTGATCAAGTGGGCATTGGACAGCCTTAGATATTACCTTCTCGGGAGGGAGTTTGACCTACAAACCGCTCATAGAGCTCTGACCTGGATCCAGTCAATGAAGGACCGGAATGACAGGGTGACGAGGTGGTACCTAGAGCTGCAACCTTTCAAGTTCTGCGTACGGCATAAGGCAGGCAAGGAGAATATAACAGCCGACATCCTATCAAGATTACCAAACATCGCCGCTGTCGGAGAGGAGGGAGGTAATGTGACGTAGGCCCGTCACTGAGGACAGACAGTGTCACGAACTCAGCACACTATCACACATTCATTGTTCCCTCTGTCTCTGTGGTGAGTGCACGCATCACAGTTTCTTCATGTTCAACGGTTTATATCACTCCCTACAGCCATTCTTAAAGAAAACACACAGTCTCTGATAAAGCATATTTGGTTATTTATTCACACTCATACTTATTCTGTAGCTATTTGCTGAGGGTCCAATTAACTGCTGTCTCTCTCCTCCACAGTCACTAGGTCTGAACAAGAGCTGCCCTGTATCAGCGCTGTTTATAGTTGGCAGGAAGTAGCCATCTGCACAGGTGCGCTAATAAGTGGAAGATACCATGTGCAGTCCGGTAATTTTCTAATTAACTGTTGTTGTAATCTGATATTTAACATCATGCATCATTGCATATTGTGCCATTATATTTGTAACATTACATTTATATGTTGGAATTATTATATTGAGTTGAATGTATAAATGTATTGAATGTTGCTATATGTAGTGCTTTGGTGTATATTTGATGATCATGATCAGTGCCATGGGGGTGTTGAAAACCTTGTGAGGAAGACTGTGTAACTCATTAAGTCTCATAAACAGTGACCTGGGTTGACCAGAGAGTGGTCAGCTGAAGGAACTGCCTTTGCGACCCTCTTAAAGTTTGCGAGCCATCCAGTCACAGGGATGGGAACTTGTGACCTGAGCTTGTCTTGCTGCAGAATGGTTTCAACAGGTCACACCGGAAGGAAGAATGGACCATTTGGCTCACGGCCAAATAAGGACCTGCTTCCTCATTCACAAACAATGACATTAACACCCAGCAACCGAAGGTTGAAGAATGGACAACCAATCAGAGGACGACATTTGAGAAGACATTCAGATCAGGAGTCAGATTGTTTGTCTTTGCATTTAAGGACTTTCTGGGGAGAAAGTTGTCAGTCTGACTCCACCGACGGCCAGGACTCGACTCCAGAGATCTCTTTATCAGATCTCTGTAACAAATGTCTTGTTCTTCTTTTTACTAAAACTTATTCAGATTCTATTTGTCTCTTTTCTTCATTAAACGAACATGCGATTTGGCAGCATGATATTAGGTAAAGGAACCAAACCAACACTGTGTGGTGGGTTAATTCTGGGGTTTATTTTTCAGGAGGAGGAAGTAGCTTCCATCTGCAAATTGTTTTGATTGTGAGAGCCATGACATAGAGCCTCTGCTTTTCTTTAATTCTCTTTAATTTGTCATTTTGTTGTTTACCTCTTTCTTGTGGGTGGGTCCAGGGGGAGGGGCTTGGTAGATAAAAGCCTCTGGCCCACTGGAGTTTGGGGGAGAGTGCTGCAGACTAGAGCAGGAGAAAACCTTGTGCTGCTTAACTTTTTTCCCTTTGTTTCTTTTGTGATTTTTGGACGTTTGAGTTTTCTTTCACATTTTTGGTGTAAATAAATCACCTCAACCTGCTTTTGCGACTCCAGCTGACATTTCTTCTTAGAAGCGGTAACCCACTCTGTGACATATGTGTGTATATATATTTTTTCATCTTCTATACCCGCTTATTCCTATTCAGGGTCACGGGGGTCTGCTGGAGCCTATCCCAGCTGTCTTAGGGCGAAGGCAGGGTACACCCTGGACAAGTCGCCAGTTCATCGCAGGGCCACATAGAGACAAACAACCATTCACACTCACATGCACACCTACGGACAATTTAGAATGTTCAATTGACCTCAAATGCATGTTTTTGGACTGTGGGAGGAAGCCGGAGAACCCGGAGAGAACCCACGCAGACACGGGGAGAACATGCAAGCTCCACACAGAAAGGTCCCAGGCCCGGGCCCCGGAATCGAACCCACGACCTTCTTGCTGTGAGGCGGCAGCGCTAACCACTGCGCCACCGTGTCGCTCTTTGTATATATATACATATATATATACACAAACATATACACATATAAACATACAGTATGTATACATATATATATATATATATATATAGTATGTATTATTATTATTATTATTATTATTATTATTATTATTAATAATATTTTTATTATTAGTAGTAGTACTTTATTTTTTTAAGGGATAGACAAGTGCTGGTCATTAATACATCCGGGGGAAAACAACTCAGGCTTCACAATAACGATGTAACCAACTGGAATACAGTGACAATGCAAAAACCTTATTGAAACATTACTGCCATTTCTGGGGGATTCCCATGATAATGATAAACGTAGTGGTAAACGTTTAATCAATCTTTGACTCTTTTGACTCTATCTGACTCTTTTGACTCTATCTACTCTGTCCAAACTAGCTCTCATTATGCTTTGTACAGTATGCTCGATATGCATGATACTGCCGCAGTCTCTGTGTCCTCGGCAGGTGATGACCACTGCGCCAGGAGCTGGATTGTGCTGTCCTGGGGGTCTTGGTGTCATCGCTTGTCCCACCACCACGCCTAGGACCTGGACTTGTCCTATCAGCAGATTGTCCATCGAGCTAGGCTCTTGCCTTCCAAAGCATGGACACTTACAGCCCACACGGACAGCAGCCTTGAATTATTTCCTATTCTTTGTGTTTATATCCGTTTTGTGAATGCCTGGTTGGTGTATCTGTTTTTCACTCTGTCCTGTCTGCCACCCTGGCTCACTCTACTCCTTTCTCTCTTTCTCTGTATCTCCTCCATTTTTGTATTTCACCCCAACTACTCATAGGCAGATGATGGCCCTCTGGAGTCTGGTTCTGCCCTAGGTTTCTTCCCACAGGGGAGTTTTTCCCAGCCACTGTCGCATCTTGCTTGCTCTGGGGGCCCAGTTGGTTCTCTCTGATTTGTATAAAGCGCTTTGAGACGCCATTGGTTGTGATTTAGCGCTGTACAAATAAAAGTTTTATTTATTTATTATTTATTTAACAATGGAGTTTGTGTGCTTAAACCTACGCTGTATGTCTAAACTGGCAGAATACGTTATGGCAATGTCTACTTTATCGCCGCTCCTGCCATTTTCCCCGCCACCGATTACCAGCAGGTGGCGGTATTTTCTACTGAATGAGGAGGGAAATGCTCCGAAGAAGTCGCTACAATGAGCAAAGATCGTATGTGTGATCCATGTGACACTTCGTTACATCTTGCTCGGGTGACTACTG
This sequence comes from Thamnaconus septentrionalis, assembly GCA_009823395.1. Classification (NCBI taxonomy): domain Eukaryota; kingdom Metazoa; phylum Chordata; class Actinopteri; order Tetraodontiformes; family Monacanthidae; genus Thamnaconus; species Thamnaconus septentrionalis. Next base: position 21,780,184 of record CM020511.1, read on the forward strand.
CTTCCGACTAAACATACAGAACTGTCTTATTAACGGTGACTACTACTAACCCCCCCCCCCACCGCGATCTGACACACACACACACACACACACACACACACACACACACACACACACACACACACACACACACACACACACACACACACACACACACACACACACACACACACACACACAGAGTGAGCTCTCTTCTTCTCGTACTAGACTCTTTGGCAGCATGCTCTTTTTTTTGACGCGAGTGCCGCCGCTAGTGAGAAGGAAAACTGTCTAAAGTAGTGATAAATTAAAAATATATGTACATGTATTGAAGTTAATATTTAGTCTATGGATGGAAAAGCCCTCATTCAGGTTACTGCCCACACCTTTTGCCTTGTCATGTTGAGTAAACTCGCCACAAACTGCTTGACGCCGGCTAGTATTGTCCACAGCTAGCTCCCTTGGCTAGCCATCAACTATGTATACAGAGCTGAACAGCATCCTGGGCACCGACCCCGAGACTTTCACGCAGGTGATCACTTCGCATTTCACTCATCATGTTGGTGTGAACGGCGACGCTGCACATCAGGCCGCGGCACGAATGTGCCTATACAGTTTGTGTTATGTGACGTCATACTGACGGCTGTCATGTTTACAGGGAGAATTCGTCGTGATTTCGGACAGGAAGAGCGACGCTTCCTTCCTGATCCACCACTTCCTGTCTTTTTACCTGCGAGGTGAGCTGTCGCGCTTTACTTTAATTTATTGCTGGCTGGCGGGGCGGACGTCAACACAATAGTGATGAACAGGTGAAATCTTGACATCCGTTTCGTGATTCAGTTGAGTGAATGATTGAGTTCACTGTGAGATTTGTGTTTATGTTTCTCTTCCGTCTATTCCAGCGCGATGCAAAGTGTTGTTTGTGGGTCTGGTGCAGTCCTTCAACCACTACAGCGCCGTCAGCCAGAGACTGGTGAGTCTCCACTTTTGGGCCCATCTGCATCCATTTGTTTGAATCCTCATCTCTTATTAAAGACGAAATTGAGTTTACTCTGCTCTGATTTGAGCGACTGGTGGTGTTTGGTCACATCTGACAGTTAATGAATTACATCCTCCTTCCTCCTTTCATGAAAACAAAAAAATAATGATTGCTCTCAATTTCCGCTGGCCCTGTTGGTTTCTGCAAATGTGTTTTGTTTTGCCATTCAAATGAAATCATCGTATCGCCATCTCAGCATCCTCACTGGTGTTTCCACTGTGTGTGTGTGTGTGTGTGTGTGTGTTCAGGGTGTCAATCTGGCCCTGGCTAAGGAGAAGGGCCAGCTGGTCTTCCTGGAGGGGCTGAACGAGTCACTCTCTGTGCTCATCCCTCAGGAGAGCCACGCAGACAGCTGTGCCCTCGGCTTCCTCAGGTACACAGACGCACCTCACACCTCACCTCTTCGACTTTTGTCATCGTCTCAGTGACCTGTTGTGTGTGTTAGGGACCCTGCGGTCGGTCTACGGAGTCTCTACGAGTCCATCCAGTCCGGTGTGAGCGGCTCGGGTGGCGGGGAGGTGGAGCCGGCGAGGGATTGGGGACCCCCTGTTCTGCTGGTGGACGACCTCAGCGTGCTGCTGAGCCTGGGGGTCACGGCCGGAGCTGTGCTGGACTTCAGCCACTACTGCAGAGCCACCGTCTGTACCAAGCTGCAGGTTTGGACTCCTTCAGTGTGACGCCATGCTTCACTGAGTACGTTTCACAGAATGCACTTTAATGTGCGCGTGTGTATCCGGGTTTCTTGTTTGTTTGTTTTTTTTTTAAGGGAAATGTGGTGATGCTGACCCGCTGCGACGGGGAAAACGACGAGGAGGAGGAGGGGGATGATGAAGGTCCTGAGAGGCTTCTGAAGGGTCTGACCCATCAGTGTAGCCTCACTCTCCACGTACAGGGTCTTCCCACCGGCTTCTGCAGGGACATACATGGGCAGGTGTGGAATTTCTATAGTTTAAAACCAGAGTACGTCTAAAAAACTGTGGAAGTACTGAAAACATCCCCAAAATGTGTCAAAATAATATAAAGAAACTTCCACCTGTTTTCAAATAAAGCTTTTATATTTCATTCAAAACAACTGTAAAACTGTATTCACTCATTCATGTGAGTCTTCAGCAGATAATGGGGACACGTGGATGTAATATGCCAGAGGGGAATATGTATATTCACAGTGACAGTAGTCACAATACAGAGGATCAGTGAGAAAATAAACCAGATGTTAAATTGTGTGTTTGTTTTTTTTTTTCATTTAGGTGGAAGTGTGTTGGCGGAGGAAACGGGGTGATGGCCAGCACACACACAGGAAACTCTTCCAGTACAAGGTCCACGATAAAGGAGCCTCCTTCTTCGCCCGCGGGACATCCAGCGCTGTCCTATAGCGCCACCCTCCGATAACACGCTGCATGCTTTATTTCATCTGTTTGGCCTGGACCAAACAAACCGACTCTGGTGGTCTGACTACCTGAACGATCGGGACATTCTCAAACTCCACTGCCCATAAGTGTTTTTATTTTCTGGTGCTGCAGGTCCAGTGGATTACAAATGTGCCACAGCATGGTGTCTTGTTCTGGATGTCTTTACTGCTTGAATATCTTTGAATTAGTGTTTTTTTTGTCAAACATGTGAAATAAAAAAATAAAAAATGCTTTAGATTAATTACTGTTTGTTTACTTTTTACACTGTATGATTGTTTCCTGCAAACTGGTTAGTAAAATAAATAAATAAATAAAGTTGTAACGATTCTATTTGGTCACTAGAGGTCGCTGCATCCAAAACGGCTGCGCGCCGCTGGTTGAGAGAGCGGAGTGGAGAGAAGGGGAGACGGGTCTAAATGCGGGATCCGACGGCTATCAGGATTAGAAGCTCCGCTCTCAGGCATGTTGCCACCAGCGTCCGGAGCGCTCGAGTTATTCGCTGCGGAGCATCACGGAAGCGACGCGGTAACACGGTGATCTTAAAACCAGAGGGGCGACGCGGCGACGCGAACAGCTTCACTCGGAAACCTGCGGAAGTTGCACCAGGTGAGTTATGTGAGCGGTTAGCGCAGTCGTTAGCAATTAGCGTCCTTACTCGGAAGTTAGCAAAGGTGGCGGAAGGAGAGGAGACATGAGGGCTGCCGGTGATGCCCGGTGACATGGAGCGTCCTGGTGGCTATGGTAGCGGGGTAGTTCGGTGGCATCTAAAATTCAAGCAATGCTGTTTTCCCCACACTCAAAGCACACCCTTCTAAACTTAACATAGCCACCGTGCTAAGTCGGGGGACTTAAGCCTTCATTTGGTGTCCGGGGCCGAGTTGTCGCATCTAAAGAATTACACATTTTGTAAATATTTAACAGTGTCAATAGTTGAATAATGAGCTACTGAGCTAACCGGTCAATAAGGTTTCAAGGTTCATCCGTGAGCTAACCTAGCTAGCTGCCTAGCCATTAGCCTTTAGTCCGATACTGTCTAACAGGTTCTCTGCGAGGTTTATGACGACTGTGTGTTTCTCTTCACTTGTCATCACATCACAATCCGAGATAGCCAGGCGCACCTTGTTATGGGAAAAGGTTGTGCTAGTCAAGCTAATACGGCTCTGTTTGGCTCACTCAGTCGCCCAGGTAACGCTAGCAAACCGGGCATCTCCTCCACCTGTCGCCACCTTCCGCCTCGTCTAACGGCTTTTCCAACCCGAGAGCACTGGCGGTCATACACTTTCCGTTTCTTCATTTGATTCCCGAAAATAAGAATGCGTTATTTTGCAAGGTCTAAACTGGCGACAGACTGCGGTGATGCTGGATGCTAAGCTAGCCTGGCTGCTGCGTCCCAGGTTGTTTTGGTTAGCTTGCGACTTCACGCCCTGCATTTTACCCTCTGAAAACACGGTCTGGATATGGAAATTATATGTTATTTGATTGCAAATGAGAGGAGGTAGCGAGCGCGCACGTGATTCTGTGCTTTGTAATACATCAAAGCGTGTGTAAACATAGCCATTTCTCACGTGCTCGTCCAGCCAACTATGTTTCTCTCCCCCCCCCCTTCCTTCAATGTGGTCTGTGACGCTTTCCTGGCATTCTGACCTGATTTTACATTTGTGTATATGTCTTGCGATGATCTTGAATCACACGTCTGTTCTTCTGGACGTGGGAGCGGAGCCGCCGAGCTAGCTGCTCCAGGCACCCTGGTCGGTGATGTTGCGACACGGTTGCATCAGCCCCCCCGAGTCATTCCGCCGGTTGGTTGTTTGGTAGCTCGTGAGAGCAGTGATTGCACCGCTGTACTCACTGTAGTGTAGCTCATGTAATTAGATTTTTTTTTTTTATTTTATTTTATTTTATTTTATTTTTTGGGGTGGGGTGTAGAGTCGGTTTGACTTAACAGACCCCCCCACCCCCTACCCCCCTGCCTGATACTCATCATTTATCATCCCTGTGTGGTTACTCATTGACCTGGACGTCTCCCTGCCCTGTCAATAGGCTGAGGCTGTAAAGTGTGGTGTCGGTCCACTCTGAGTTCGCCTCCACAGCAGTCGCAGCAGGACTAATGAGAGCGTCCCATCAGAGGAGCATTCCTGCACATTATGCAACCGTGGGATTAGACGGGCAGGCTGCTCACGGCCTCCGGCTCTCCGCCACTTTCAGGGCATAGATTTCATTTGATTTATTTTATTTATTTATTTATTTATTTATTTATTTATTTTCTTCTTTTTTGGGGGCGGGGGTGCAGTCATTCGCTGGAGATGCTTGCACGAGGCTTCTAAATGTCGTACAGAGGGTTATGTGGCACAATGTCTCTGGACTCTCTCAGCCCGGGAGATGCCTTCAAGCTGGGCATTCTGGGAAGTGTTGAAAAGAGGTAGGCTGCTGCGTCTCCTGTCTCGTCTCCTGGCACTCTGAGCTGCGTTCATGCTCGAGGCCGTGTTCTAGTCCCCAGCGTGCCGGACCAGCCCGAGCGGAGCAGCCTCGCCGCTTTGCCTTCAGTGGGTTTTTGCGCCTGCGGTGTAAAACGGCGCCTCTGTCTCGCTGCTGTGATTGAGTTTGCCGGTAGGTGTGTTGGCCTCTCACGTGGGAGCCGGATAGACGGCTCTTTGTTTGGTCATTAGTTGCCAAGGCAGTATGAGCAAATACACAAGGTTTGTCCTTTTTTTGTGCAAGTGTGTGTTGTGTTTTTTCCTTTTTCCTTTTCTTTTCTCTTCTTCTCCTCTTTTCATTTGCTGGGATTCGCCGGCTCCTCGTGTGCAGCAGCTGGTTTTTCTGCACAGACAGGTTGACTTGGCAAAGAGGGTGAGAAGAGCAGGGAAAAGAGTGGCTAGAAATGAAATAGTTGCCGCTAGAAAGTTTGTTTCCTGGTGTTTTTTTGTCCCGCTCACAAGGGAAAACCACTCTGGCCTGCTACAGCAGCAGGTGTGTGTGTGTGTGTGTGTGTGTGTGTGTGTGTGTGTGTGTGTGTGTGTGTGTGTGTGTGTGTGTGGCCACGGGCCTCGAGCCCTGCCCGCCGAGTTTCCACTCGGTTCAATCCGGGATTAGTTGGCTGGCAGAGACGCTGCTGAGCTTTTCTGCCAAATCAGGTCTGGCTGCAGCGACTCCCCGTCACACAGCGAGCAGCGCGCTGCGCAGAGACGGAGGCCCCGGCCGGCTGCAGCAGGTCGTCCCCAGCCGAACCCGTCCCAGGGTCGAGCCGCCGGTGGAGAGCTGGAGAGGCTTTAAAGCCCCGAGGGGCCCCCGGCGCTCTCGCTGTCGCTGTTTACGGCTCATCCGGAGGCTCCCGGGCGTCCGCTTCCTCCCGGGGAGGGAATGTTTTCCACCGGCCCGGGGGAGCGAGCAAAGCTGTCGCGCACTCTCACTGAGGAGAGAGAGGAGCGCTGTGTTGGGCGGCAGGTGCCGCTCCGTCTTCATGCGCTCAGCGCCGCCGCCGCCGCCGCCGGCACCGCCGCCGCCTTCAAGGGCCGGGAGGCGACCTGGTCTCCTGTCAGCAGGTACGCTTCCACATCAGAGTGCCGTCGCAGGCAGCCACGTGCGTGTTGGCGATAAGGTGGCGCCGAGTAAACACAGAGACGGAGGCTGAGATTGAGCAGTCAAGCTGACAGGAAGCGGAGCAGAGTGGGATTTCCTGCCCCTTTCGTCTGTTTCTGCTGATATCCATGCTGTTCAGTCATGTATATCTGTGATATTCCTCACGTATTCTCCTTCCTTTCTCACCTGTGGATGGACCAAGGTGCAGCCCATCTCCCCTAAGATTCTTCTGCATTTATAATCACGCTACACAACCAGAAAGTCCACTTTTTCTGCTGTTTACCTGCGAAGTGAAGGTTCCTGGACAGGAACCTGCTTGTTTAGTGCTGTGTGTGTGTGTGTGTGTGTGTGTGTGTGTGTGTGTGTGTGTGTGTGTGTGTGTGTGTGTGTGTGTGTGTGTGTGTCATTGGCCGACTGGCCGGCTGGTGAATGAGCTGCGTGTTTCAAGCCTCCTTGCAACATGTGACCGGGTGTGCGAGCTGCTCTGCCTGTCGCAAAAACACACGGCGCACACTGTCGCCAGTCAGTCAGACGCACATGTGTCAACACACACGGAGAATGTCAAGAATTGGGTGTTGAGCGCAGAGATTCCATTTGAGTGTGTGTGAGTGTGAGGCGTGGAGACGTTGCGCAATATTTTTCCAGCGAAATTTCATTTCATTTCCTTTATTGAAGAGATTGCCCCTTGAGATGCACTCATCTCGTTTTCAAACGCAGGATTATATTTATAAAAGCTCACCTGTGTGTTTGTTCAGGAAGCAGCAGAACATTGAAAAATAAGAAGCAGTCCGTTTCAGAAGTATCGTCAAGGCTCTGTAGACTTGGACTTGTAGACTTGGAACCCCAAGGAAGCAGGGACCAAAATGGTAACGGTTGGAACTGTGTAGGGGTCGGTGGAAACATTCCCTTTCGTGTCCATCATTCTTACTGTATAGGAAGAATTGCAGCAAGTCGCACATTTGTGGGATACTCGGGTCATCCGCAATAGCAGAGATGCAGCAGCTCCAAATGGAAGTCCTATTGGAAGTCCTATTCTCAGGTACACCACCCCTCATCTAGTTGGAGGACAGGATGACATGAGAGAGGTCCCTCAGGTGAACTAGAATGCCAGCAGAGAGGACCTCACCCTTGCAATCAAACAGTATTCAACACCTGTTGTCTTGTGATGGCAGAGAACTTCCTTCACTCAGCCACCACCAAAGATGAAGCTATAGAGCTGTAGCTTTTCCTGAGAGCATTCATTCTTAGACTTGAGAAATCATGGAGTGATTTCTCAAGTGTTGAGACAGCTTCACCGCCCACTGACATGCGGCAATACTTTTTTTTTGAAACATTCTTTTCATACCTAGACGGCCCTACAGCCTCATGTGTTACGCAGCATTCCAATAAATGTATTTTCTTTACCTCACTGACGGTGTTGCATTGTGCATTTGCTGTACTCTTGGCATGGTTTCTTTTTCTATGCACATTTACTACTATACTCAATCATCTTATTACATAATAGAACAAACTTAACACAAAACGGGTTGCATTTCATCCCATTAGATGCAATATAATCAGTAAAAAACAGAGTTAAGTGCAAGTCCACATTGCAATTACTGCATTATCCTAGAAGATGAAGGTACAATGTACTTAACCAAGTCAAGCCACTGTACAAGGCAACAAATCGCTTTCTCAGTGAACTCAACAATCAATGTAGGCTGATACCTGATAAAGACGACGGTCATTGGAGCTCAAAAAACTCAACTTCTAGCACTTGGGAGCTCTGCAACATTTTTACAAATAAAAATGAGTTCACAACAGGTAAGTGAAGGCGAAGCATCGAGTCACTTAAAACGCTTTGTAGTAGTTGGCTTTTTGTTCTCATACGTTTGCAAGACATCTTGTGGGCTCCCAGAGGATTTGTTTATGGAGGAACCAGCAGTTAGGGAGATCTTTTCCTTGGCTTTTGGATCAACTGTTTGTGCAACTTTTAGAAGGATGCTTTTTAGATTTTCTTGTGTTTGAATTGCTGTTACATCCAAACGGTCCAAAAGGTAAATCATCTCATCCTGGTCCTCATCTGAGAGATCTTCTTGTAAGGCTGTGTTGATCAGATTCCTGTTTGTCTGACTCGCGTACAAAAGAGGACTTTCAATAGACCACTGCAGAAGCAGGGCAAAGGCGACGGGGAAAATAGCCATGGTCTTGAAATCCCTTCAGTAAAATTGGGCCCATGGATTTCTACTCCTCTTCTTGTCACTTAGGGCACAGAGATGGAAGCCTCAGGTCCTCCCCTTCAGCTGTGTGGGTCCATCAGCTCTGCCCAGAATGCAGCATACACATCCCTTGACACACCGTCTACGTCAGCTCATTCTCCATCTTATGTAGGTGTGTCTCAGCTGGTGTTTGAGGAGCATCTCATCCTTGAATTGGCCTATCATCTCCTCCAGTAGATTAACCCTTTATAGTTTTACAGTGATAGCCGTGGAGCTACTTGCTACATGGCCTGTAAAAGCTAACTTTGGAGTAACGTCTGCTGTGTTTGTTGAGGGAAGCACGCTGGATGAATCAGTTCTAGATGCTGTGTCTACAGTAATGAGAGCTGAGCTTGTTATGGACAAGATGACAGATGTGACGCTCAGGTCGGCATCGATTTGGAGTAGAGGTTGATATGGCATAGTGTCATCCAATTGACTCGCTATGGGTTCTTCAACATAGGGGCCAATTACTACCTCACATACCTATGTGTCTACGAAAGCATCTGTGTCTGTTTGAAGCTGCTCATCTTTTTCATGCATTGATCTTCTTCCTCTCCCTCATCTATTGGGGCCTAGGTGTACAGATAAATACCCCCATTTTTAGTACCCAGACAGTTCTCCAACTGTGATGGCTTCATCGATAATAGGTTCATCCTGAAAGTCTTCTATTTATTTTCTCCTTTTGTCTGCTTTTTTGGAATCTTTGGGAAAATCAAGAGTCCTTCCCCCCCCCTTCCCTCCCCCGCAAGTTCAAACTTGTTTACCATTGTGGATCCATCCCACCTCAACTTTCCTTGTCGCTTTTTCTGCCCATTTGTTGTATTTCCCATGACCTTTTTTCCCTTTTAGAGTAGAAGGCCCCTGGTTATTGGTGTCATTATCACTCCCACCAATGCCCATCCTTGACTTCAGTTTCTCAACGAGTGAATGTGTTGTTGTTGTTGTTGTTGTTATGAACCTTCAAGTTAAGAACAGTCCGATATCATGCTTAACTCTGTGTGATGACCTCGCTCAAAGACATTTTTCTTCTGTTGGACATTGGCAGCTTCATGTGGCCCCTGGGCCTTGGGTTGCCCACATCAGAGTTTACAGCAGCAGGCTACAACCGTAGATAATGATGTGCTATTGCCATCTGTGGATTGTCTACGTTGCAGTACACACATACAGGAATTAATAAATGACAGCGTTCCCCGAGAAGAACGCCGCTGAAATTGGCCAGTTGGGGAAATGTGCAGGGGAAGCCAATACAAAGAATATGCACAATGCCTATAATAGCTCCCCACATCCACCCACACCAGCTTTATTATTATACAAATAGCTGCGTAGCCCGAGTTTAGACACTGTTGTCTGTCATACAAACAACGACAAATTTAGTAAGCTACAACACGCTTCCGTACAGCAGCAGCTCAATTAGACACAATTGGAGACCCTCATCACGTAAAACTTTTCACGCAATCACGTGACACTTAGCCTTTCACTTTCACGTTATTTTTGCGATAATTTTCACGTTATAATTATCACAAAATAACGTGATAGTTTCAAGTTATAATGTGAAAATATTCACGTAAAAAACGTGATAGTTTCACGTTTTAAGCAGATACTGAGCCCTTTTTTCCCCTAGGGTGGCAGCAATGGGCTTCCGTACTATTGAGCGGATTTATACAGTCTTTTAATAGATTAAATTTTTCGCCATTTCCGGCCTGCATGCAAAATTTGCTGAGTTTTGAGTATGCTAAGGGGGTCAATATGGGGGCCGCATGACAAGGAGACGGAAGAAACAGTTGGTTGGGTTTCGCCTGGCGATGGACTTGTTCTGTTCCAGAACTGGTCTGATCGCTGGAGCTCAGTCCCAAATTAAGCAGACATAAAGAAATAATACATTTCCAAGAACATTTTTGTCCATCAAAGCTGCATCAGTTTTCGCAGCAGGCTGTAAACAGGGGACTAAATCACAGCGTTCTGCGTTCATGGAGGGTTGTCAGTCGCTGGAAGACTGCGATCGCAAGAAAAAAGGAGTTGGCGCTCATGCGTCTTGCTTTAACGTGCGTGTTGCTGCCCCCTTACAGGTCCCTGGATGCGCCGCGACGCTCCGTCCTTGGCCGCGCTGTGCTTCCTGATGGCCGGGAGTTGACCGCCAGCACCAGGATGACGCTGCGCGAGCAGCTCAGGGGGAAGATCTCGGCCGCCTTCTACCGCCACGGCTTGCTGTGCGCCTCCTACCCAGTACCCATCATCCTCTTCACCTCCGCCAGCATCCTCACCTGCTGGTAGGTGCCTTCCTCCCTGCCACTTCAGACACAGGGAAAGCACGTTGGCACCCGTACGAACGAACGAACGAACGAGCGAGCGGCTCGGCTCACTAATGGACTGATTGCTGAGTTTGTCCTGAAACTAATGTTCATTATTTCCTCGTCTGCGTCTCCCTGCTTGCCTTTCGCCCCGTCAGCTCCCCGGCAGCTGAGTCGAGTTAATTTACCAAAATGAAACTGTCCCCCGAGAAAGTTCTGATTATCTCTGCCTCTGATACGGGTGATTCACTTTAATGACTCATTGAAAGGTGAGTGTTTGGCTGTGGAGACTCGCTGTCCCAATTCGCCGCCGCCGTCTGCGTGGCTGCCGCTGACTGCAAGACAGACGGCGCTCGCTTGTTCGCCGTCACTTTCATTGATTGGAGATGAAATGTAGGTCAAGCTGAAACAAGTGAATAATTCAGCGACAGCCGTGCGGGCACTGAGCGAGGTTCTCACACTGGGGGAGAGGCTGGGGGTGCTGCAGCTGGGAACCAACTCCATGTAAAGTTAATGTGGAGGAATTTGGGCGACTGCAGCACCGTCTGCTCGTAGAAATTCATCCCGCCGCTGCGGCGTCAACCTTTGTTTTGTGTCATTGATTTCAAAATCATTTATTTTTCATTTGATTAGTTCTTCCTAATTCACTTTTTTTTTGTTTGCACATTTATCAATGCAGTTTTACGTTTCCTCACTGGAGTTGCAACCAGTCACCTTTTTTTTTCAATTTTTCAGGCGTTTCACGTCGCCGAAAGTCAGCGTGATAGATTTGTGAGTCTAGGTGAGCAGCTCTGGTCTCCACTCCCACCTCTCAACCTCTCACCCTGCCGACGGCCCGCCGGCTCAGAGAGAGAAAGCCACGGGACCGAGAGGACAAGCGGCAACTCTTCTCAAACAGCCATCTGCGCACACAAAGCGGCCGCCCCGCGGGCGCGGCCACACAGACGTCCTGCTTGACACGCACGCACAATCGCACGTCTCCCAAAGTCTCCCGCTGACGGACCGCCGTCGACCTCGTAGCGCCGTCCAGTGGCGTGCTGAGCACACGGGCCGCTGACCGCCGCTGCAGGGAGTGGTGGGGGAGGGAGGGAGGGAGAGAGGGAAGAGGGAGTGCTGGGGGAAGAAAAGATGTTAAAGGCAGGAGGCCTGTGAGAACATGGCCCTGGTCTGGAGTGGGGGGGAGGGGTTGGTGGGCAGCCGCACAAAAGAGGCCATTGTGGAGGTACAGCGGCCACGGTGACTGGTGGGAGGGTGTTGGGGAGGGAGGTGGGGGGGTGGGGGAGCGAGGTGGGGGGGGTGAGACACAGGGTGAGTGAGCAGCGCACCTCTTGTCTCGCTGATAAGCAAATTCCCAAAGGAGAAGTAGCTGGGATTAACACAAGTGTATGTCTGCGCGCGCTTGTGTGTGTGTGTGTGTGCGTGTGCGTGTGCGTGTGCGTGTGCGTGTGCGTGTGCGCGTGCATGACGGATCAATGTTGTTTAAAAAAACCAACATGTTTGAGGAGCACAGCGGAATGGCGGACACATTTTGTGGAGGATCCTTTTTAATTCCTGCCATGTGACTCATGGGTGCTGTGTCATACCTGCTCTCACCACCAGGTGTGTGTGGACCAGTGAGGAGGAGAGCAGAATATACATAGAGCAGTGTCATCATCCACACGGGATTCCTCTTTATTGTTCTGAATGTAAAAAAAAAAACAAACTGATGCAGACTGCAAACACACAATCAGCCTTTACTTCTTTTTTTTTTTTTTTTAGTTCTATTTCTTCCGCTTTTGACTCCGCCCATTACAATCATCCACTACTGCCGGCCAACCACTTTCAGCCACAGGCTGATTCGATTTCGCTCGTCATATCTTATCTCGCCGTGAGAAGCGCCGCCGCCGTGATAAACCGGAGTTATGATTTGATCGCCTCCGATCGTCCATCTTGAGTTTTGTCGTCTCTGCCTAATCTGGCAGATCGACGCAGTTCCCCTGGCTGGGCACGTCAGAGGAGATTAGCAAGAGGGAAAATATTGCACCGTTATTGGCGGCGGCGTTGCGTAAACCTTGCTCGCCCGGCGCCGTGGAGCTGCTTCTGGCAAGCTCCAAATCTTTTATTTTGGTTGGATGTTTGATGTTGTCGCTGATGGGATTCTCCACCTCCTCCACCTCCACCTCAGCTTCTCCTGCACTTCCACCTCCCTGATGACTCCCCGAGCCAGTCTGATTCCTGAGCAACGGCTAAAACGTGGAAGAAAAACGCTTCCGCCCTCGGCCTCGCCTTCCTGCTGTCTCTTCGTCTGTTAGCTCAACCGCTTAGTCACCGCTGTGTCACACTGGGATCTTTGCGTAATGAAGAAAGGAAGGAAGAGCTGAGCGTGTTTTCCCGCTCAAAAGAAACTTGTTTTATAAGCTCACACCCATTCTTTCCCCAGCAGGAGGGTGTTAGTCTCTCTAGCCAGGCGCTGCAGCAGCACCGCAGGCCCTGGTTTCAAGTTCCTGGGAGTCGGAACAACCGCCTCCCATCTCACACACCTGTCTCACTCACCCGGTTCTCAGTCTGCTCTGATCTCTCTTCACACACACACTGCTTCACGCTTCACTCTTCTCCTTCATTAATTATATACAAGAGCTCCACACTGGCCCTAAATGGTCGCATCTCTACAATTTCACACAATGCTAGTAACTCTTGCATCTAATTTGGCGACGATTAGTCATTTTTTATTAATGAATGTATTTTGTTGCAGACAAACTTCTGATCCATTTTCAAACCAGATCAATTTAAAACGTTACGGTTTCTTATCAAGAACAGTCTGCAGCCCTGATGAAGCTTCTCTGTAGCTTCTGTATTGTTTCTCTGGGCAGGTGTGTTCAGAACTACCCGTCGTATTTTTGCAGCATGCTGAAATCTGCGGGGTTCTGGAAGCAACAAGCATGTGTTGCATACGGCTGTTTGCAGGAAGCAGACAGTCGGAGGGGGTGGGGGTTTGTGTACATGTAGAAGCTCGTCAAATAAATATTTTGGGCCCGGTTCAAACAGCGGCACTGGGTTCTGCTGACTCGGCCGACTGCGATGCTAATGATAAGCAGCCAGCGGCGCCGATGCCAGCGTTCTATATTTTGTGGTGTAAGAGGTTAATAGTTGAAAATAGATCAACGTGCACGCTCGTCCTAGTTGGGAAACCTCTGCCGTGCACTCTGTGACCTCCTCCTCCTCTGCCGTGTCTCTCCTGCAGCTACCCGCTACTGAGGCTCCCCCTGCCAGGGACCGGTCCCGTGGAGTTCACCACAGGGGTGCGAGACTACAGCGTCCCTTCCCATGAGCCTCAGGGAGACTTGGGAGAGCGGCCCGACTGGGTAGCTAAGACACGCACACACACACACACACACACACACACACACACACACACACACACACACACACACACACACACACACACACTCAAGCAGAGGTCATGGAATGCCGTGATGCCCGGCTGCCGCTCAAGGCCCCAGCGTGCAGGCTTGACACACATTGAGACGATGATTGAGGTGGTCGTGTTTTCCACAAAGTGAAGTCCGCATCAGTCTAACGCTGTGTTGTGGGCTCTCTGTGTTTTGGCCGCAGTATCAGGGTCCGCCGGTCGCCTACATCCAGCAGGTGTTGGTGAAGGCGGCCGTGTCTCCGTGGGACAGCGGCCTGGTGCCGGTGGACGTCTTCCGCTCCCCGCTGAGCCGAGCCTTCGGCCTGCTGGAGGAGATCCGCAACCACGTCTACTCTGACAGGTGAGGTCCTTACAAACCGAAGGTCCCAAAATGAATTGTACGCTTTAGCAGGTTTTTAGCTGCAGAATAAAACCTAGTTTGCAGGGTAAAATTGGGATCTTTTGGCTGATTAAAACAGAGTAAAAACCCAAGAAGCTGCCAGGTCCCTTTCAAACTCGGCGTGCACTCACCACACAACCAAAGTGTCCACCGCGGGGGCTCGGATGGCTGCGGGGAGTCTTGGGTTTCGCTGTTGTGTATGTTGCGCGACACCTGCTAAGCGGTCGGCGGTCCAGCCGAGCAGCCACGGGGATGAAACCAAATCCGCTTCCCTCCCACTGGAGTGGAAGACAAAAGCTGTGACAACAGCAACAGCAACACGGCCTGATGTGAAGGCTCCTTCATCGAGGAGGAGGAGGGGGAGGAGGAGGGTGGGTGGGGTGGGGGTGCACATGCCTGATAACATCAGCGTCGGTGCCTTGTTCCCCTCCCACAGCTTTATGAAGTGTGTTTAAATTCTGCACCGACAATCACAACACCACCCCTCCCCCACCCCCCCACAGCTCCGGCGCTCGCAGCCTGGAGTCGCTGTGCCTCCAGGTGACCGACCTCCTGCCTGGCCTGCGGCGGATGCAGTCGGTGCTGCCGGAGCACGGCTGCCTGCTCGTCTCTCCCGGCAACTACTGGCAGAACCAGCGGGAGCGCTTCGACTCGGACCCCGACCTCCTCAGGACCATCCAGAAGCACGAGCCCAAGGGCCTGCACACCTCGGCCACGCTGCGAGGTGGGTCACAAATGAAGCCCCTCCCATCCCGAAGGGAGGGAGGACACCTCTGGTTTTCATTCAGTCATTGTTAACAGCTGTGCCCCTGGAGTCTTTAAGGTAAAATATATCTACTATATATATGATATTAATGATAAAATGAAGGGCTTGAAAATGTGTGAAATATGAGACCTTTCATTTGGCTCGCCTTCCCCGTGAGGAAAGACGGGCTTGGCAGGGTCTCTGGTGAGATTCTGCTCAAATGTGAGGGTTATTGTGAGGGAGTGGATGAATTCATTCCAGGTCTTCTAACTTAAAACCTTTGCGGGTCTTCAAGAGTAATAATAATAATAATAATAATGGGATGAGGGGTGGGGGGGTGTGAAGGGGATTAGAGGTATCAGAAGAAATAAGCAGCTTTTCACCCTGGGGGAGAGCGAGCAGATCCATTCCTCTGGGAATTTCCTCTCAAGCTTTGCCCAGTGACACAGTGAACCAGAACACCTCCGCTCTGGGCGCTCGGCCCGCTCGGCTGCTCTGGGACGAACGGGGGTCCTGGAGTGTGTTTCCACCCACAGCCACACACACACCACCAGCAGTCACACAGCTTTCAGTTGTCCTCACAGCGGGGGGGCTTTAGAGAGCCGGAAGCTCAAACTCAACTTAGCAACTTCAGCTAACTGCTGAAGTTGCTGTGCTGCTAACAGGTTTCATATTACACTAATATGTTAGATATTACACTAATATCTAACATATTAGATATGTTAGATATTACACTAATAACTTTGTGTCTACAATGTCTGTTGTTCCACCGTTACAGCGACGTGTGTTTACATATGTGTGTCTTGCAGACCTGCTGTTCGGGGTTCAAGGGAAGTACACCGGGGTCAGTCACTACAACAGGAAGAGGGTGGTGACGTACACCATCACCGTCGTGCTGTCCAGCTACGATGCAGGGTGAGTTCATGTGAAGCAATAAAAAAAACAAAAGAAAAGGTTTTGTTCACTGATTTCAGATTTTGGCAAAAGCACCATGCACCATGATTTAAACCAGCGTTTCTCAACTGGTGGGTCAGGACCCTTAAGTGGGTCATGGAGCTGTTTTGATTAGGTCTCGTCTTTGTGGGAAGCGCCCCCCTTTTTTTCTTTTTTCTTTTTAGCTAAAAGGCAATTTTAAAATATATATATTTATAGGGGAAATGTTGGGCATTTATTTTTCAAGACACAATTAAATTCAGTAATTCTAATCATTTATTTACTAGACATGATGGAATCTGGGCTCACATTTTTATTTTTGTGGTATAGATCTGAGTGCTGTGGAATAAATTTGGGTTGTCACCTCATGATAAGGAAAAAAACCGTGGGTCCTCCTGAGACTCCACCAGTCGGGAGCCTCTGATTTAAACACAGAGTTGATCATCCCAACATGGATTTTCCAGATTGGGATTAAAGTTACTTGTTTTTTTTTTACGCATGACAAGGAGGTTGTATTTCTTATTTCTTATTGGCTCATGCACGAAGATGGCATTCTGAGCCCAGAGCTCTTCCTCCGGACCTGAAGTGAATGTCAAGAGTGTTTTCCCCCAGCTATGCCGTCCTCTGATCTTTGTGTTCTGGCGGCGTCCAGGTTCCTGGGCAGCCTGCGCTCCCGCCTCAGGCAGCTTCACCCGTCGGCAAACTGCAGCCTGCGCGACGACCACATGGTCCACGTCCACTTCAAGGAGGAGATCGGCGTGGCCGAGCTGGTCCCCCTGGTCACCACCTACATCATCCTCTTCGCCTACATCTACTTCTCCACACGTGAGTCCGTCCGGACCAGCAGGCTCCTGGCCCCCACGCCCCGCCTCCCCACCGTCACCTCAGGGTTTTCTTTTCTCCTTTGTCCTCGCACGCCTCGCCGCCCGTTAATCTCACAAATGTGCCGGTGACTCAGCCTCGCTGGTTCGAGGGCGACCGCGTGTCAGTGTGCCAAGGTTGTGCCTGTCTGGCGCAGGATAATCCCTGGCCAGGAACAGTGGGAACGCATTCACCTCACCCCCGTCAGCCTGTCGGTGCGGCGGACGCCGGTTCAAGGAATAAACACGCATGCACGCACACAAAAGCTCATTAGTTGAGTCACAGTTGGCGTCTCGGTCGAAGGCGTTATTAATCTACTACCAGTCTACCAGTCAAAAATGATTCTGATTTAATGGTTTTCTTTCATTTTCATGACTATTTACATTGTAGATTGTCACTCAAGACATCCAAATTATGAGTGAGCACATATGGAATATGTATTATTAAACAAAAACTGTGAAATAACCAAGTTTTATATTTTAGATGATAGTGATATGATAGATGATAGGTAAAATAGCCACCTTTCATATAAAATATGTTGAGGTATTTAACATTTTCTTCTTTTTGCCACATCAATCCACATCTCTTGCTCATATATTTGATGTCTTCAGTGTGAATCTACAGTGTAGAAAGTAGTCAAGACAAAGAAGAAACAGGTGTGTCCAAACGTTTGACTGCTCGTGTAAGTCCCTCAAAAATGTAGTCAAAAAAATAATAATCAACCTAAACTACACGCTTTCCTGCATAACAATTCATAACATAAGAGTTCTGATGGTACAAAGGGGAAACATCTTGTTCTTGTTAAATACTGTCCATAATAATATATAATAATACATTGATAATAACATGATAAATGAATAATTTAAATTTACTAATTTATTATTATTATTATTATTATTATTATTATTATTATTATTATTATTATTAATGATAATAATTTTAATATATTTATTTTTTAAAGAAGAAGATGATTTATTTATTTATATTTATGTATTGCATAGCAGGATAAAATTTTCAATATTTTGTTTAACCAAAAATAAACCATCATCTTTTATTGGATACATTGAATTTAAAATCATTTAAATCACCCTTTTTTGTGGACATTATTTTGAAGTTATTTAGAACCAATAGAATCTGCAGGCAGTTTTTCAAAAGAGCGCTGATGCTACAAGAAGTTTTATCACAGCTGCCTAAAATCTGATCGCAGGCCGGAAATCGTCTTTTTTTTTTTTTGATGACAGGCCATACAGTTGGAGATCCGTTTCCTGTTGTGTGCGTGCGTGCGTGCGCGCGTGCGTGTGTACTCGCATGCTCTCTGAGTGTCTTCTTCTTCTTCCGTCCTCCCCGCAGGTAAGATCGACATGGTGAAGTCCAAGTGGGGCCTGGCCCTGGCGGCCGTGGTGACTGTTCTCAGCTCGCTGCTCATGTCCGTCGGCCTGTGCACCCTTTTCGGCCTGACGCCGACGCTCAACGGAGGGTAAGAGGACCCGACCGTGTTGCGTCGTCCCTGCACTGCTCCGTTTGTCAGCCCATCACATCATAACACATCACCGCACAACTCAACACAACCAGTGAACACATGTAGTCATTTTGTGCAGGTTTTGTTGGCAAAAGGTTATTTTCATGGACCGAAGTGGAAATACTAACATCAAAAGTCAATAGCTGAGGAGTCGACTGCAAAAAAAAGCCCTGCGGTATGAGTGAGTTTTTGCAAATAAGAGTTGTGAGCCAGCTGTACTTATGTTGCAATGCATATCAAACATGGTTTATTTTTTGCTGATTTATCGAAGATAGACTGAGGGGCGGATACACAACTGTGGTATTGGCAGCATTCCACTTTGTTTGAAAAGTGTGTTACAGAAGGAAAAAAACAGGGCAGATTTTATCTTTGTTTGCTGCTACTGGAACAGCTGCGGCTCTCGTGTTGGTCTTTGGTAGAGGATGTGACCTGCTAATATTTACTGCCCTCCAGTCAGATACGCTTTAATCCTTATCTTTACCTCACTGAACACTGAGGACACGTTTGTACGCTTTCTTCTCTTCTTCTGTCTGCGCACGCCCACGTGTCCACGCTCCACTTCCTCCTCGCTGCTCTTTCCTTGAATCTTGTTAATGTTTCCTGAGGATGGATTGAAAAAAAAAAAAAAAAGTCCCAGTGTTATTGTGCGATGACCAGGCGTTGGAAACTTTACATTGGGTGGGCGGGGACGGGGGAAACCCTCCCGCTTGACGTCCCTGCAGTCGTCCAATCGCAGGAGGACGTCGGGAGAGCCGACGTCGTGGCGTGATCGCGGCACACCGCCGCGCGCCCGCTCACTGGATCCGCGTGGGGCCGCGGTGGGCGGAGCCTAAAAGCTGCCGTGCGTTGACAAAGAATCACGCCGAGGCCGCGGCCGCAGCCGCAGCTGCCGCCACGCACGTGACGGCCGCGTCCGTCCGTCCGTCCGTCCGTCCGTCCGTGTGTCCGTCCGTCCCAGCCTCCTCATGTTTGCCCGTCGTGTGCCTGTGTCGGCGAGTCCGTCTGATGTAATCTGACTGTTGACTCACTGCTGCCGTGACCCACATGTGCACATGTGCAGGTGTGGTGCAAGCTTGTAGCCCCAGTGGAGCAGGAAGTTCCTGGGAAATGTTTACGTATTTTATTTGACATGGACATCACAAATACAGTAACGCTGTCACAGTGCACAGTTTAGATGCTTTGCTTTGGTGTTTTTAGTTCAACCGTCCACAGGCGGCTTTTCTGAAAGCACAGCTCGAACAACAATCTGAGGGGAAATGGATACAATTTGTGAATGTAGCAGCAATATTAATAACAATAGATAGCAACAGAAAAAAAACAGGTTAAAATTGTCTGAAATAGTTATTTAGCATTTGGTTTTCCACTCTGTTGCAGTTTGTTTCCTGTTGGTCGGGGCTGGTTAGGGTGGGGGAGGGGCTGAGACGCTTGCCAGAGTTTTCTTAAAAGCCGTAGTCAAAGGTCAGTCAGCAGTCACAGGGAAGCCTGGCGCTCGAGTCCCAAGCAGTCAAGTCGGCTGTTGGCCCATTGTTCCAGGCGGCTGGGAAGAAGCTGGAGGAGGCCGACTGTTTGTTGCTGGACCGAGAGCTTCTCAGCCCCTGACAAATTTTTCACATTGTTAAATTCTCCGCTTCGACCCCTAATTGCCTTGTCTGCTGTAAAAATGTCAGCCAGCAGCAGCCTCTGTCCTCAGGTGCCAGACAGCCACTCCAATGTTCCCCAGGACCTTTTGAATGCCGACAGCAATGTGGGAAATGTCATTTTCCCAGGAGTCCCTGAGTTGTTGCATCTATTAAAGCGCAAAGAACAAATCCAGTTCCCTTTTTTCTTTTTCTTTCTTCTAATCTCAAGTCTGCCAGTGTTTTGTTTTTTTGTTTTGTTTTGAAAAAATAAATAAATAAATAAATAAAACATTTTAATCCTGTTTCCTGTTCCCAGGGAGATCTTCCCCTACCTGGTGGTGGTCATAGGACTGGAGAACGTCTTGGTCCTCACCAAGTCGGTGGTGTCGACACCCGTGGACCTGGAGGTCAAACTTCGCATTGCTCAGGGTCGGTCCAGAACTTCCCATTGCTGCATGAATGCCCCCCACCACTCCCACCACCACTCCCACCACCACTAATGGACCGGCCTCTTCCTCTCCTGTCCAGGCCTGAGTAACGAGAGCTGGTCCATCATGAAGAACATGGCCACTGAGCTGTGCATCATCCTCATCGGATATTTCACCCTGGTGCCGGCCATCCAGGTACCGCCCAGTTCTTCTCCCCAGCCGTTGCTCCCATATTTTTACACGATGGTGTGAATGCTGTGTCACAATCAGCGCTGATCATCCTAAGGAAAGCAGTGACTAGAACCAGAATGCTGCAAAGCCAGATTGCAATTTTTAAATGATAAAAAAAAAAAAATCCTAAAGTGAAATTAAGTCAAAAATTAAAATCCCATTTTAATGCTTGGAGTTGTCTGATACGAGATAAGAAAATAAATAAAATAGTAATAAATACACGTGAATATGTTTCCAGGAGTTCTGTCTCTTTGCCGTGGTGGGTCTGGTGTCCGACTTCTTCCTGCAGATGTTTTTCTTCACCACCGTTCTGTCCATCGACATCCGGCGCATGGAGGTGAGCTTCAGATAGGTTATAATCATTATTATTATTATTACTATTATTATTATTGTTGTTAACTGATTATTTTTGACTGAGGAGCTCCCGCAGTGTTCACGACACAGTTTTCAGACTCGTTGTTCTTTTTCCCTCCTCCTCCTCCCTCCATGCACGAGCCCGCGTCTTACCCAAACCTCGCTAATGCTAAAACTCTTCATTGTGTTTTAGCTCAGTGCCGTCAAACGAGCATTAGCGCTGTAAGCCTATACGTGTATATACACACACACACACAGAGAGAGAGGAAAAAAAATCTGATCCGATTAAAGTGCCCTTAATCCTTACATCCCCGTGAGTCCCGTCCCCCCCCCCCACCTCAACTCTAAACACCTCCCTGCACCTCCTCCCCCAGCTGGCCGACCTGAACCGCCGCCTGCCGGCCGAGGCCGGGCTCCTGCCGGCCAAACCCGGCCCGCTGCGGCCCCGAGGGCGCCGCCGCCCGCCCGCCCCTCCCCACACCATCACCCTGCAGACGCCGGCCTTCAGGAACCTGAGGCTCCCCAAGAGGCTGCGCGTGGTCTACTTCCTGGCGCGCACGCGCCTGGCGCAGCGCATCATCATGGTGAGATGAACCCAGGGGGGGCGGGGCTCACTGTGAACTGGTCGCAACCAGTTGGCAAGCGGCTAGTTTGAGAAAGAAGCCAAGTGCCTCCAGCTGACCCCTGTCCCCTCTCCACCACCAGGCCGGCACAGTAATCTGGATCGGCATCCTGGTCTACACCGACCCGGCCGGCATACGCACCTACCTGGCCGCCCAGGTGTCGGAGCAGAGCCCCCTGGGAGACCCCGGGGGAGGCGGCCTGCCCCCCCACCTGGGCGTGGCCCCGGTGTTCCGCGGCGGCGACCCCACCGGCACCCTCGACATCCACGCTGGCGCGGACGCCACCCCCGTGCCCGAGAACCAGTCCCAGGGCCACGACGCCGCCGCCAACAGGGCGGGGTCCGCCATCGCCCAGGCCCCGCCCCCCGTGCCTCAGATCACCTGGGGGGCGGAGGACGAGGAGGGCTGGAGGAGGCTCTCCTTCCGCCACTGGCCGTCGCTCTTCAGCTACTACAACCTGACCTTGGCCAAGAGGTGAGACTGACAAAAAAACCTGGCTCTTCTTCTTCTTCTTCTTCTTCTTCTTCTTTTTCCTCAATTCTTCTTAGACTTGTATATATTTTTTATATTTAGGTATTTTTTAGGTGTATGTGCACATTTAATGAATACTTGCATACATATACAGGTACTACCCAGAAAATTAGAATATCCTGAAAAGGTTGTTGTATTTCTACAATTCAACTTAAAAGGTGAATTTGACATATTATATATACGAATAATATGCAAATCAACATGTTTCAAGTTTTTATTTCTTTGGATTTTGCTGATCAGGTCTTGCAGCTTAAAAAAACCCTCAAATTTTATAATAATTTTCTGAGTTTGTGGGTTTGTGGTTTTAATAAGCTGAAAATCTTAATCAGCAAAGTTACAACAAGGAACTGCTTGAGATGTCAATTTGCCTGTAATGGCTCAATAAAATTTGTTGGTTTCATCTTTTATGTTAAATTGCCAAAATAAAACAACTTTCACTTGATATTAGGGATGCACAATATGTGTTTTTTCAAGCTGATACCGATACCAATATGTTCCTGCCTTTCAAGACCGATACCGATAACCGATATTTGTATATTCATTTTTACATTTAGATTTACCTGTAGTTTGTGCTCAAAAGGAAGAAAAAAAATGGATTTAACAAATTTTTACCTGTAGATTTATCCCAATCAAATGTCAAGTGAGCACTGCTATTAAAAGAACAACAAACAACAGTTCTGTTATCAGAAATGTACATATTTATTTCCTTTGCAAACAAAAACATGGCATGTGCAAAAGGGTGACCACTAGAATTAAATGTCTAATATGAAATTTAAAAAAAAAGGCCTCTAGGAGTTCCCCAACCACTCTGCAAAGGAATTTATAAAGTACACTTAACAAGTACTGCAAACTTAACAAGGTGCATTGTAGCCTTCAACAATAAACAGAAACTGAGGCAACATTCGTCTGAGGTATAAACTGTTCTCAATTTAAAAAAAAAAAAAAAAAACCAAAGAATCACACAAAAAGTAAGTAAGTAAGTGAGTGTGTGTGTGTGCGTAACTATTCTTCCGCTGTTAATTCTGGGTGGATCAGGGGAAGATTATTTTTTTTTTAACAAAGAGCAGCATCTCTGCCTTCTCGCATGAAAGTCGCTTTCTGCTCCTCCAGTATTTAACCGGACACTGGCTCAGGTGAAGTGTGGGCTCTGACAGATATGACTCGAGCTAATGGTATAAAAACAAAACACCGTCGTGGCGACGCAGTAATTTTAAGTGGCTAATGAGGTTTGTGGTGTTGAAACCCAAACTGTTTTTTCCCCCCCTCGAGAAATGTTTGCAGAACATTTGGGGCAAACAGCGCGCAAAATATCATAATCGGACACAGCAAAATAATCCCAGACAATCGATGCCATGTTTCCGGTCACATACGTGGGGAAAGATAGCGTCGGAGCGTTGACTGCACAGGTAGGACGTCCATAGAGAAAGGGAGCGCTTAATTTGCTCACCCTAACCCAGTGGTTCTCAAACTTTTTAGACGCCGTACCACCTGAGAACGTATTGAGACACCCCGTCAGACCATATATGGCACAGGCAGGAGAAAGGGAGTGCTTGATTTTCTCACCCTTACCCAATTACAGCACAACACTGGCAAAATACGTGATCTTGACCAGAGCTATTATATCGGAGCTATTTTAAATAATATTAATCGGATTAATCGGTATGACGTCATAATTCATGATATCGGCCCGATATATATCGTGCATCCCTTGATATTCTAATTTTTCGGGTCGTACCTGTATATATCTCTATATATATTTTATTTATATATACTATGTAGACTTGTATATAGTATAGATCCTTATTTTACTCCACCAAGTTGCATACTGTTTATAGTTTATTTATACTTCCGGTTGCACATTCTTTACTTGTTTACCCTTACTTTTTACTTTTTACTTATTCTGTACTTTGTTTTTGTTTGTTTTTTAACCTAAGCAGTAGAATAGAGAAAAAAACGGAGTCAAATTCCTTGTTTAGCATGTACAGACTTGGTCAATAAAGCTGATTCTGATTCCTTTTCTCCTTCTTCTTCTTCTTCTTCTTCTTCTTCTTCTTTTCTTCTTCTTCGTCTTCTTCTTCTTCTTCTTCTTCTTCTTCTCCTTCTAACATTTATCATTTTATCATTGAGTTTTTACGAACCAAAGTCCTAGAGGAGTATCAGGGTTGATGTTCACGTTAACTTTGGTCGAATTAGATGTCAGGTTACATTATAACATATATATATCATAGATAGCATATATAGCATTTATGACATTGATAAATGCTATTTGTGAACATATAGCAGTTAATACAAGCCGCGCTCTTTTATGGAGATGGGTTGCCAGTTTTCCTTTTCCCATCACTGCCGTCTGTCCTTCAGGTACATCAGCATCCTGCCAGTGATCCCCGTCACCGTGCACGTCAGCCCCCAGGAGGCGCTGGATACACGCCACCCTCAGGACACCAGGCACCCCCCACCTCCACCCATTCCCAAAGTGTCTGCAGACCTTCAGACGGACCTCACGCTCTACAAGTCAGTCACCCCTCCAGCCTGCGCCAACCGCTGGCAGCTGGTTTTCGTGCTTTTCGTGCATGTTTTTAGAAGAACATGTTGCTGGGAAATTAGCCGTGTTCTTCACGGGATGCTGGGAGACCTTTTCAACCTTAAGTGTGTAACATTTGGATATTTTGAGAGGAAACAGCAACATCAAGTGGTTGCCTTTTAGATTGCAGCACTCTTTCACTCGCCCTCCCTCTCCCGAGTTTGCCAGTGAATTATGGTGGCCTGCGCACTCAAACCTGAATACCTAGTCCACCTTCTTCTTTGTGGGTTTTATCCTAAATATGAAACCTGCTGTTAGGCGGGCTGGATTGTCCATACTGGTCTTTCTTAGAAATATTGTGGTGCACGATAGAAGCTAACTGGGCGACCCTTGCTCTTGCTCTATGTACTGTATATATATATAGGATATATAGGATATATATATATATATATATATATTCTATACATAAATAAAAACCGCTCTATGGGTAGAAAAACCAAATTAGCTTACTGCGAGTATACACTTTTATTAATGTATTTATGGGTAGTATATTAATTTTTTACTAATTTAAAAATCAGAAATTAGGCCAAATTCTACACACTGGACCTTTAATATCGCAGCCTGGTGCTGCAACAGTGGAAGTTCTGGGCCTGGCGTCTCTCCTGCACCCTCGCTGAACTGATTGCACCAAATATTTGCGTCCTCTCTCTCACATGTTATCCTCACCAAAGTGGAAAGGATTCCAGGGTGTTGCAGGGTCAAGGCCGCACAGAGATTATAACCACAGAAAGTAGGACGGCTCAGGGAAGAGTGGGACCGGACCGTCAGAGAGGAGGCCAGTTTGTTGAGTTTGTTGAGGGCTGATGTTTGGAGTGCAGCGTTGTACGTCCAGCTTTTGGGGGGTCAAGAGTCACTGGAGCAATTGAGATCTCAAAAGACGCACACTGGAGATAGAGTGAAGCTGAGGGAGAACCAGGCTCTCCTGGAGAACCGGTTTCTGCAGGAAGATCTGTGGCAAACGTTCACTTCAGACGGTTGAAGAATTATTTATTTTGTTATTTATTTTTTTACTCCCCCAGTCTGACTTCCTGTTGCCTGAAGGCTGTGATGCACAGACTCCTTGAGTGTGTATTTACAGAACGGCTCTGTAGATGTTTTTCCTTTTAAGCCTCTGAAAAGTTTTACATGACAAAAAAACAAACAACAAGTCTGCAGTGCAGGGTGTGTTTTTATCTTCGTCAGCTCACTGTTTACTCTGACGGCCAGGCACGCAGCCCAGGTCATTAAGTTCTGAAGAAATGGGATTCAGTCAGTGTTGGGATTGGGACTGATGTGTTTATTGCTTTTGCGACAGGAGCTTTGGGGAGGCCTAGTTTGTTGCTGGTCTGCAAGTGACTGCTAACTTTTATAAATTCCATTCAATTTTATTTATAAAGCTCATTTTAAAACAAAAAAGTTGACTAAAGTGCTGTACAGAGATTAAAACCAAAAGAAAGATAAAAACAAGTTAAAACAAATCAAAGAAGGTTCGAAGAACTAAAACAGTGAATAAAGGAGCCGCAGACGCAGTTTAAGGACAGTTGAAAGCGCGAGTGAACAGGAGGGTTTTAAGGTTGGCTTTAAAAGACTCAACAGAAGGCGAGAACCTGATACAACTAGGCAGTGCGTTTCAGAACGCTCTGTCCCCTTTCCCCTAGAGTTGAGTTCAAGGGACAGCCAGGAGCTACCTGGAGGAGGACCTGAGAACCTGGTGCTGGTCACCTCACCTGGTGAGACCGGCTTGTAGGGCGTTACAGTAGTCCAGTCGGGATGAAATCAGCACCTGTGATGGTTTTTGAGGTGGTTCAGTGAGAGGAATGGAAGAAACAGGCCTTCTCCACCGAGTGGTAAAGAAGAAAAACAAACAAAGTTGCCCTGATTTGCATGACTGCAGGAATGTTTTTCAACCTCCTTTAAGCCACGGCACGTTTTTTACATTTAAAAAAGCCCTAAGGGACTCCAACCAAAAATATTATTTAAAAAAAAAAAAAAAAAGACACTTTTTAGCCTAATATAGACAATTTAATCTCCTAATTGAACTCAGTCAGTGTGAAACCTGAGCCTGTTCAGATGCACACAGCTGATCTCCTGCCAGGAGTTGAGGGAGGAAAATAGGCTCACGGTCCCTTTAAAGCACTCCGCAGTGGAACGTTATTATTCTTTTGAGTACAATTCATTGAGACCGGATCATTTTTCACGGCACAGTTGACATTATCTCGCATTCCACTCGTGTGACACGGCACAGTGGTTGAAACACAATGGTTTGCTGCACCTTGAGGGGAACGAAGGTTCTGACTTTAAAACCCCTTCTGCTTTTCAACCTTTCAAGAAGGCGCACAAACAAAACATTGACGAGAATCTTTAGAGCACCCCCTGGTGGCTGCCTGCAGTACAACCCCCAGCTGAGAGCTGTATGGGTGTAATATATCAGGACAGGATGGTTTAGATTTCAATGGTGAGCGCTGCTCTGCTCCACTTTGCAGTCGCCATTAGCAGTTTCTGCAAGCGTCCACATTTAAAAAGCCTGGCTAGTTTTTCTTTTCTTTTGTTTTGTTTTGTTTTGTTTTGTTTTTGCTATCGTCACAATCTGAAGCACGGTTTTCACCTGGCCGCCCTTGCACAGGGGAGCGGCGTGCCGTGTCCTTGACCCCCGAGGAGGAAGGTCGAGCTGTTGCATTTATCTCTGGACAGTAGATACAAAGGCTATCGGCTTCTGTTGGGTCAGTGTCACAGCACACACACACACACACACACACACACACACACACACACACACACACACACACACACACACACAGATGACAGCTGGCTTGTACGGCTTGTTTAGCTGACCCTGAGGCAGAAAGAAGGCCAGGCAGATAAAGACGGGCACACTGTCACCGCCTGATGTTGCGTCACAGGACGGTTTATTATTTTACTGACCAGTCGTGGATCAGCGCGTGCAGCAAGAAGGCGACGCCCAGCCGCTTCATTATTTGCACAAGCGCAAAGAAATGAAACATTTGCATCGTAAAGAAAGAAATGAAGACAGTAAAAGACCACTTGAAAGATGAAAAGCAGTAAAAATGACATTGACCCCATAAAGCAAGAGATCAAGATGATAAAAAAAAACATTTCAAAGATCATTTAAAGGCTGCAGTAAACAATACGTTCATGTTAAAGGAGCTTCTTGAGCAGCTCTTGAGTTTATTGTTTGCTCCACAGGGGGAGTAGCACGGTCGCTACGGCTGCTTCACTCTGATTGGTTCTGGTTCTGGTTCTGGTTCACCTGTCCCAGATGACCTGAGGGCTCTGCATGCTTAGTAGGGAAGCTATCAACCCAGCGTGTAATGTCTGGCCCTGGATCTTTCAGTGATTTGCAGACCAACTTTAAGATTTTAAAATCTGTCCTTGACTCCAAGAGCCTTGGTGAGTCCAGGGTGCAGCTCCGCCCCTTTTTATCCCACTAATCGACAGGTTCAAACACTTCCCCGAGATCTTGTGCCCGCCGCCGCAGGATTTCCAGCAGAGGAACCAGGTTCATCCGCCGGGGGGAGGCATGAAAGTGGAGAATTTGGGGAAAGAGTTAGGTCACCTGACCTTTAAGGGCAGTAACAATGATGGAGAAAGCCATAACTCAAAGGTAGAAATTTTTTTTTTCTCATTTAAATAAACTGGTTGCATAGTTAACCAATGCATGTATCGGCTGCAGCAGCAGACCAGGTGACTGAACAACACTGGAAAGACATTGCTCACGTTTGCAAGCAAAATCCTCCATCTGCACCCGGTAGATTGGACTGCAGAGGCGTTAGAACAGTTATTCATTTATTGGTTTAAAAACACAACTAGCACAGAACAGCAGCATTTGTCCTCTTTGTCTGCCCTGTTTTTGGACATGGTGTCGACTTGGACATGTGGGACACAGGACGTTCCCTCGACGGTCTACGTCCGGCCCGACGGCGTTTGAAGCGGGAACAACTGGAACCCAATTCTGTAAACATTGCACCAGGGAAGTGCTTGGCTTCCGGTGGGGGCACAGCAACACCGTGTTCCTTCGTCCCTTCCTTGTGTCACGGGAGGGGGTTAAAGGTCGAGTGGAGGACGGCCAGATTGGGGAGCAGTCCGGCCCAGTTTTCTTGTGGTGCGGTGGAAGTGATGCTAATACTGTTAGCTCGGGCAGAGTGGCTGCCTCAGGGAGTTTGTGTTAGCGAGCTGGTATTTCAGGCCGAGCAGGTGACGCGACACACACACACCCTTGGGAAAATTGAGTTCACACAGTTTCCTCACATTCCTCAGGCGGCGGCGGCAGCGGCGAGCCGCTGAAAGGAGGAAAGCAGTCAGTGGCGTTGTTGACTTTGAGTCAGAGGGATTCAAACATCTTGAAAATAAGAAAGAAAGATAAAACTTCTTCACTTTCAAAAACAAAACAAATCCTGCTGCCACTGCAAGCTTGTTGGGTCTCCGGCCTGTTGGGACCAAACAGGCTGTGCATTTACTGTAACACACTCACACACACTCGTGTAACTTACACAAGTGTGTGTGAGTGTGTTTTAACTTCTACTGTGTTGAATTTCAACACAAAGCATAACAATCTCTCTCTCTCTCTCTCTCTCTCTCTCTCTCTCTCTTGCGCCCCCTGCAGGGTGGCGGCCCTGGGCCTGGCAGCCGGCGTCCTCCTGGTCCTGCTGCTCTTCTTCCTCTACCGGGTCCTCTGCCCGCGCAACTACGGGCAGAACGGCGTGGCGCACGGGCGGCGGCGCCGCGGAGACCTGCCGTGCGACGACTACGGCTACTCGCCGCCCGTCAGCGAGATCTCGCCGCTGCTGCTCAGGGGCCACAGCATGGTGAGCGCGGGGCGGAGGGCACGCATTTAGTGAGCCCTGTGTTTGTGGTCACGTCAGCCCCTCTGCGTGTGTGTGTGTGTGCGATAAAAGCTGCGTGGTCGATTCTGCAAATAAGCCTTTCAAACCACAGAAGAAGAAGATTTGATTTTTACAATTACATTTTATTGTACATTTGACATGGCACATTTGCACAGTGAAAGACATCAACAAAAACTGAATTGAATGATGTATTTTTGGCTCCGCCTCCACCCCGCAGGACATTGAGTGTCTG